>JACVVK020000192.1:777500-812500 GCA_018292915.2 Batillaria attramentaria | reverse complement strand
CTTTTTGCTCATCCAGGGATAGTTTGTTCGCTAAATGCCTGCAGGCAGACAAGATGAATGACGCGACTGTTTCTATTTTTAGAACAAATGACACCCATCCATTTAAAAAAAAATCAAAAAAAGAAAATATTTGTGTTCATCAGGGACTCAATATCCGGAGCTGAATTTGTCCAAGTGTAGACACGCTGCAACGCAGATTTAAAAAAAAATTGAAATAGTGGTCAGAAAGAAAATAAGTTAGCTGAAATGCAAACTCTGCTTCAACTTATACAACCCGGACTAATACATAGGCCAGTTTCCTCGGCAGGCATCAAAATTTACAGAAATGTTCGTTGTGTCTGTTTCCAGGAACATCATCAGCAGTGCCTGAGAACCGTTGGGATTCATGTGCTGAAACCGTCTCAAGCACAGGAATCTTCAAATTCTCTAATTACTCTCACTGGTATACTGCTTAACATATTTCTTGGCAGAAAATGATTTGTTTTGGAGTTCACACCAGTTGCCAGTTCCACTAACATTTTAACACACACTCAAAGTTGTGTGACCTTGACCTATGACCTTGAAGGCTAGGCGTACTTCAAATGTTTCACAAACGCAACACTTTTGACAGTTCAAAGATACATATTTTTCGTGCAAGACGTGAGCTTCCTTCTGTGATATGGACACCACATTCCGCAGATATACAGTTCCTATCTCAGTGTTTCAGGAAAATGGTTAGCAGTGCTTAATAGTTGTGATGATACATGTACTGATTACCGCCTCTTACACTAGAACTTTCAAGCCACAGATACTAGTTCACCTGTACGCCAGTTTTGAGAGATGTGCACGTCAGCTGAACTGTTTTCTTGCGCACACCGATTGTCTGATATTCCACCTTCTTATTGTATGGATGATTTATTCCTTTATGATCTTGACCTTGGGCCCTAAGATATAGAGCTACTTCAAATATTGCATATGAATATCCCACCTCTGACGTGAAAAAGGTATTTTCTAGCGAGAAAACTGGTTTCGGTCTATGATATGGGCATTGAAATTTGCAAAACCGCATCTGTTGCCTGTTTCTGTGGGAATACCCAGCCGGCAGTACTGAATATGATATGTCGTAAATGCAGTGATTATTGCCTCATAGATACTTTACATTTTTCACATAACAGTTATTAGTAGGATTGTCAGCCCATTTTTCTATTTTCGCAAGTCGGCTGAATTGCTTCGGGGTCATCAGTTAGCTGATTTGTCCAGATGTGACCTTGACCTCTGACCCTAAAGACCAGGCTGATTTTAAATGTTTCTTTAACTCCATCACCAGTCATGATATGAAATGCTGGTGAAAGCTGAAAGTAAGTGTTATGCTGTATTGTATGCCCAACTCAGACATCACTGGAACTTTTCCGTTAATAACCTTTAAAACCAGCAGTTTTGGACAGCACCCCCGAGGGTGCGTTGGCACTGACTGGACTGGGATTTGTCAGAATGTTTTCACCAAGCGAAAAACAGACAAAGCCTTCAGGGCTCACAGGCGATGGTACTGAAACCACTATTCAAACAAGAGACTGATGTCTGAAAATAGTGACATTGACGCCATTCATTTATGTTTGCCTGGATGGCCGGTAGGAACGACTGTGCACCTTTGAGATCTAGGTAAGATTTGTCCGCAGCCCTGTCAAATGTAACAATAAACAAGAACCAGAAATAGAAAAACAAATCAAAACAACAACAACCAAAACAACCAAACAACCCCTAGCCCCCCCCCCCCCCCCCCCCCCCCGGAGAAAAAGAAAAAAGCAAACAAAACCAACAACACCACCCCTCTCCCGCCCACCCTTTAAAAAAAAACAACCCAAAACAACATCAACAAAAACCTTACCAAGATGCGCAAAAAGAAAAATCGGATTTAGGACTCTGAAATGAACAACTTAGAAGCATATAAATTGTGCTCGGGGTTGCAGTCTTTAGTGATTTGGGGGAATATTCTCTGGAAATGTGGGAGTTTGGGGCATATATATTCGGGGGGGGGGGGGTGGTGTCCATGGCATTCTCCTAGGATGTTCAGCACTACACCAGCATGCCACCACGACAGAAGTTGAATGATATTTGCAAGTGGTCCTTAACTTTTTGTGAAGGCTGTAGGCAGCTGAACTGTCAAACAACTTGTTTGGAGCAAGTCGGCTCATTCGTCCTCATACACCGCTAACGACGGTTATGAAAGAAACTAGCAGCATTTCTGCAAATTTTGATGTCCTGTTGTCGGAAGAAAATGCATTTCTTAGCAAGGAAAATTACTTTTTCCTTTGTCAGGGGTCTAGCAATTTATGGCAACTGTTGCAATACAGCTGAAGTGTTTTATGAAATTTTCCGATCACTTTTTGCTTTCCAAAATGCATTCAGATATAAAATTTGACACTTTTCGACAAATTTTGTCTACGTTTGTTAGTCACTGATGAAAATTGTTGTCCAAATTTTAAAGTGGGTTGGTGTCTTTTGTTCTAAAACATAGAAAAAATGACGTCGTGTTTGCCTGCACGCATAAACCACCGGACAAACCAACCCTGCATGCGCAAAAGTCGGATCTATCATTTAGCCGGTAGTACTGGGGAGTGTATCTGGGCAGATCTGGGCAGGATTCACTACATTATTCACGTACTGCCGGCGATACTTCACCTTGTGTAGAATCTGTTTTGTAAGCCATGTATGTTTGTGTGTAAGTATTCAGTATAGGTAAATCATGTATGTATGTGTTTGTCTATATGTGTTTGTGTAATGTCTGTATGTATACTTGTGTTTGTCTATATATGTGTTTGTGTAATGTCTGTATGTATACTTGTAATATGCCCCCCAAAAAAGTCTACGTACGATCTAACATGAACATTAAACACTTCGCCTTGGGTAAAACTGAAAAAAAAAAATCAGCTGAGAAGAAATTGCAAAAAAAAAAAAAAAAAAAAAGATCTGGGCAGGATTTGTCTGCAGCCCTAACACCAGCACCCTTCATCTTGGGATTACAGTTTACACTGTCTAGAATGTAATCAGCGCCCATATACGAAAGATGAGACGGATGCAGACACATACAAATATAGAAAACACTGGTTGTAAAGAAATACAACAGGAGAATACACCCTATAACAGCAAACATAGAGTGTAACAATAAAAATTCAAAAACAACAAAAACAAAAACAGAAAAAGAGGTGTTCAAAAAGGAGTTTCATAAAAACATCGTGTACTGAACGGAACAGCTTAAAACCATTGCGTTTAGGGTTGCAGTCGCCAACCATTTTGGGAATATTCTCTGGACTTTTTGTTTGTTTGTTGTTTATTTGATTTGCCCATAGCCTTGTTTTAGCGGTACATCCGAAGTTCAGAGAGTAAGCAAAACAAACAAAACAACAACAAAACAAACAAACAACACACAAACAAGCAAGCTAGAAAGGCAGAAACTTCCTCGCTGCACTTGTGTTGTCAAAAACCTTATGGCCTTGACCCTGCATGAAGGTCACTGAGGAAAGTTGGCCCATTTTACAATCTGAGTGGCACTTCGTCTATCCATTGGATTTATGTTTCTCATCACGATACCAAAAGACCGTTTATTGAGCAACCACCTACCTTTGTGAACTCATCACTATATAGTCCGACTCAACTGGCTCAGATTCCTACACTGACCTAGAGAAGAAGCAGCCTACTTGGCTCAGCTGTGAAATGGGTCAAGGTCAATCAGAAGAGTATGTCTGTAAAGGGGACAAGTTAGTCCTGAGTCTCTGCTGTTCGTAGTTTCTGAGAAAATTGCAATGTTACACTTTTCCAATGGACTACTTGTATGGCCTTGACCTTGAGGCAAGGTCATTCAAACAAGATGTGTCAGTAAAGATCTTATCGGTGTTTATCGCTGTGCCTAGTGAGATTCCTCTGGTGTTTGTGGTTTCTGTGAAAATGCCAATTTTAAAATTCACAATAGACACCATTAATGACCTTGACCTTTAGTCAAGTTCATTTAAGAGGGTACTTTTGAAAGGCCTTGTAACTGTATATCAACATGCCAAGTTTGTTGCCTCTGCTGTTTATTGTTGCTGAGAAAATGCCAACGTTGACTTTTTTTGACATTTTGCACAAACAGCTGGTGTGGCCTTGACCTTGATTCAAGGTCACTGAATACAGGTATGTCAGTTAAGATTTTATCAGTGTCTATCATCTCAAAAAGTGTGATGCTTCTGTTGCTTGTAGATTCTGAGAAAATGACAATGTTAAAGTTTTCAGGCCACACACAGACAGACAGACGACTGGGACTAATACATTCACTTTGTTACACAAGTGAAACCAAAACTGACATTATTGGTGTTGGAAATCCGAGACAACTACAGGGGACTGTACTCCGGAGTATGAACTGAAACAGTTCCATTCAACAATGACGGCAAGTTGCGACGTCAGGTATGTTGACACCAAAGAAGTACACTGACATAACCTTCTTGGTGCTTCTGTGCACACACGAAACCCAAAACAAATGCTGTGTGGTAAGCCTAGCTGGTTTACGCCACTTACGTTTTGGCGTATGTGAGGTGCTGGACGGGTACAGTTCGACTGACTGGAATAAATTCTAGTATAACACAAATTCTACAGAGTTACTTCCCTGAGCCATGATTGACAGTTGAGGCGGCTAGGTGGGCGCGGCTACTTTTTGGGTCATGAACTCAGTGATGCACACGATGGCAGGAGTTACATGTACAAATTTTCACTGCAAGATCGTAAATCAACGCTTGAAGCTCACATATACCCGCGTGCAGATAACTTTTCAACAGTAAAATGCATTCATTTCAGGCTCTTCTTCGTTTCAGCTTTACTTTGTTGACCCCTGCTGCACTCACTTGGAAGCACCACGGACAGAAGGATTCCAGCTGTGTTTTTCCTTTAGTGGGCTACAAACTCTAATCTATAAAGTTTGTATAGAGATTACACGATTAGTTCGAGTGGTTTACGACAAAAGACTAACCCCCAGATGGTTTGATTGTTTGTGTAGCTACCTCGCCGGAGGCTGGGTAGCTACGCAGACAATAGAACCGTCGAGGGCTTAGTCTTTCGCCGTAAACCACGAGAACTAATCATGTACTGAAGCTGTTTATACCACGAGCATTCAGACTCTTACCTCTACTGCTCTAGTCGAATACACTTTCTGCGACATTTTATTTTTCTGGCAGGATGACTAGTGACTTTTGTACCCCCTGAAAATTCTGCGCACTGACTTGTGAGGAAATGATGAGTAGGGCAGATGAAATAGCATGATGTGAAGAATATCATTCAAAGCATGTACTCATGTACTGACATTCAAAAGTGCACTCGCAAATACTTGGCAGAGAATCTCTTCTGTGCGATCATTTTTACGTGATGCAAGGAAAACAACTTTTCACAACCAAAAGTGAGCAAAATAACTGTACACCGGCCGTGACGTATGAGTTCCAAATGTTTGAAATGACGCACTTTCTGAGTGATGACGTAACTGGAGTGCGTTCTTGTGAACTCGTAAACCACTGAGTGGGTTATGGAAAGTCATAACTCACACTTTCGCTCTCTGTTTCATTACTATTTTCGGACGTAAAGCACTCATAGTGAACTCACTGAAAATTTGCACTGGCGAGTGGCGTAAACGAAGTTATTACTACAGTACATATAGAACCCTGGATACTCAGCTTTCAGATATAATTATATGACTTTATTTCTAGGGATTCTTTTCAAGCGAGAGTGGCACTTCGTTTGCCCACACACAGTTTCACTAACCACCGTGAGTTGTGATAATATCGATTGTGGTTTGTGTCATTTGCGCCGTGGAGAGCCGGAAAGACCGAGAACACCGTTTGTCAAGACACCTTTAGCAACAACAGCAAAGTGGCTGAAACAAATTTCGTTGGCGACTGCAACTCATAGAAATGGAGGTCGAAACATACAGCACAACAGTCTCACACAAAATAAACTTGACAATAAGCACAGTCCTGCTTAGAAAGGTCCCGGTTGTATGCGGCAAAGAGTGCACTGCCAGATTTAAAAATACTATCCCAAAGTGTTGTGTTAGTGACGACTCGGCTACCTTGATGAACATGTGAAGAGTGATCATAAATTTCTTCAAATTCAACTTGATGTCATGGATGTTTTGAAACATCAATACGTCGTGCATCACGTGACTTGGCAAAATGGCGTTTCTACATACACTTTCTGAGTGTCTCGTGACTTGCTCTGTAATTTTCAAGTTTATTTAGCGTCAGACAGTATACTGTATATTCATTTCAGTAACTAGAATTCTACTGCGTGTAGAGCAAGTTAGTTAACATTGACGATTGAGGGCGGATTGAAATCACCCATGGGTTTCAGTTCTATGTGCCAGTATTTCAAATCCAACTAAAAAAAATACAAGTATAACAAACTAAGCCGCAAATACTAATAACAAACATCGGTTTGCAAGTAATACTACAGATTTTTTGTTCAAAACAAGCAAACAAAAACAACAAAAATCAAACCAAAACAGTAACAAAACAAACAACAACAATAACAAACAAAACAACCCGAAACCAAACAAACAACGGTTTTGACTCAGCGGATATGGCCTTGCATTGATGTAGGGTCGGTTTTGTATCTCCCCCCGAGCCTGTGACGGAAAGGGGCTGGCTTATTTAACGTTTTTTTTTTTTTTTTTTTAAATCACGCCAGCATAACAACAGTTTCCCGTGGTGGCAAATGCATAATCAGAACCTATATACTATCCCAGTCTCTAAGATTTTACTGATTTCGCTCTCAGCTGACCAACACTTGATGTACAGGTGGTGGGTGAATTAGCTTCACCACTCGGTCGTAAAGGGTGAGTACATGTTCCATCTGCCGATTCTCGGTGTCGGAAATCTGTTCAGTACCATCCAGATTAAAGTAATTGATACTTTCCAAACATGGCACCCTAACACCCTTCACCTTGGGGCTTCAGTTCACTCCGTGCTGCCAACAGCATTCTCATCAAAGTCGTCGTTCAGTCCGAACTCTGAGAGTATGTCTTTGTCAACAGTACCTGGACGCTCACCCGAGGCCTCAGTCCCTCTTGATCCGGACATTTCCTCTTCGTTCAGAGGAGTCCCGGTCTCTGCAGGTAATCCCGCCTGGAGTTGTTCGTCTTGATCCAGCTCAGCATCCGCCATGTCTTGGAGTTCTTGTCGCCTGTGTACTTCAGACATGTGTTGAGTCTGAGCCAAAGCACGCATTGCCATCTCTCTTTCTCGCTTCTTCTTCCTCCGTCGCCAGGCCCCGATTACAGTCGCAAGGAGTCCAAGTCCAGCCGCCGATCCAATCAGGGGCCCCACTACTTTAGCGCCCCACGGCCGCGGCCACTAAGGTACAGTTTGTCGCCACCACGACACGCATTGAATCGTTTCCTTTATTGTTCCCGGCGTCGCATCTATATGTATCTACTCCTCCACAGCCCTGCAGGTGAAAATACGGTGTATTGTTTCTCCAACGTGAAATTGTTTCGTAGTGAAGGTTTAGCCCCGTCCAGCCGTTGTCCACCGTCTACATCGGTTGTGTTTCTACCGGCTAACAGAAACACCTCCACACTATCTGGCACTGGATTGCCGATGGCGCCGCAAACGAGCTGTAAACGTTGGGACGTGACGTTTCCTACATAATTACTGCTAGAGTTGTTGACTGTGAGATATGTAACTTTCGCCACTCCTTTCCAGATAATAGTAATATTGTGCATTCTTGATCCACGTAGGTCAGGAGATATGGGATTTACGAGTGTACACTTTACAGTAATCGTGTTGCCAACAACTGTTGTGGGATCAGGTCGGAAAGTACACGTCATCTCAAGACTGCTCCCATCGCAGGCGATACCTTCCCATCTTACAGTGGGTTGAGGCTTTGCATGGCGCGAGCGGCAGCTTAACCAAGCTTTTTCAAGACCATCCGTGTTTAGAGTGGAATTTCCTATAATTTCTGTGTCGTTATCCGTGGGACCAAACGCAACTCTAAGTTCGTACGTGATGGTTTTGGTTTGTTTTTCATATCCGGGTCGAACCCACGTCATCTGGCAGGTGTAGTTTTTCGGCGGGTCATCCCGACGTACTGATCTGACAAGGAGAGTTGAGTTTAAGTCCGAATCGTTCCCATGTAGGTTCCAGCCGACAAGAGCCGCTGGTCTTCCAGAGATGCTGATGACACACGAACACTGTAAATTCTGATACTCAATTATCCAGTCACTACAGTTGTGGTACATATTTCCCGGTGCAATGTTTTCACACACTGTTCCAGTGAAGCCTTTGGGGCACGTACAGGCGAAATAATTGCTGACATTGGTTTGTGTACAGGTTCCTGAGTTCTGGCATGGACTACTGTCGCATTCATCAATGTCACTGCGACACGTACGGCCCCTGTAGCCGGGCTTGCAGGTGCACGTGTATTTATTCATGTAATCCCGACAACTTCCGCCGTGTTGACAGGGAATACTGGAGCATTCATTTTTTTCAGTTTCACAATAGCGTCCAGTGTAGCCAGGCACACAATGACAAATTCTTGTAGCCCAGCACTTTAAAATGCACGTTGCACCATTCTTGCATGGATTGCGTTTACAGTCCGCTGGCACTATCTTATGTTTGCAGACAAAAGCTTTAGGAATCGAGCAATCTTCAAATTTCTGGTTGTAGTAGCCTTCAGCATCCATAAGCACACATTGCCTTCTGTTGCCAGATGGTTTGTCTCCCCACTCTCTCAAAAGATCGTTTACATTTTTTTCCAACCTTTTACTGACTCTGGTTCCTGTACTAGAGTAGTAAAACCGACACTGTCCGTAAGAAGGTTCGCATTCGAGTCCATAAAAAAAATATCTCGTGGCCTTGTTCCGGCAATAATCATCGCATTGGTCTATATACTGGTATTCTCTCAAAGTTGTAGGTTCGGCAAGTTGTCCTCCAAGTGCCTTGCAGACCTTTACTGCTTGGTGAGGAGGTTCCCGTGGGTAATAAACAAAATAATAACAATGGTCGAAATCTGCCAGCTTGAATTTTTCATAATCCTTAGTAAATGCTACTGATGTAACAGCACAACCTTTGTAACGCCGAACCCAACGCGGGAACTGCGGGTCACTCTTCACTCTGTCTATCCCTGCCGGGCATATATATGTATATGTATGTAAAGAACCGCCAACATATCCACAACAAGAAAATAACACGAAAAGAGTGACAATCACGTTGAACTGCATGGTTGTGCTGATGTACGTCTGCCCTTCTCAACTGATCGTCTGTCTCCAAAACGTCACAAATCGATGTATTGACATATAAAGCAGAATGACGTAAATTGCATTTGAAACGTCGTGTCTCCTTCTCTCATAGTCCGGTGAATCTGGTCCAGAAAGGCACCCAACGTTAAACGTATTGCAATACAAATTGTTTTGTCATTTTTAGGTCGAGCAATGTTCATAGAATGCCTACCAAAACTTTTGACACTCATAATTGCTGCGAAAATAAATTCAATAACTGAGAGGCAAATTGTGTACAAGTTCGTAAGGCATTTCGTTTCGTTTGTAAGGAGGACTTCTGGTTCCTACGCCGTTACTCTGGGAAACACCCGGTTTTAGCAGTGGCCACCGGTTTAACGCAACAAGGAACCTCGGAGCGCAAGCCCGAATCTGCGTAAACCTCTCTGTCTCACTGAACACACAGCTGGCGATGAACACACGCCCTAGGCCGTTTCGTGTGGCTGCACAGAAAACTACATGTGTTCTAACCGGGTTTATTATGCGAAATCATCCCTTTATCTTGTACTTCTGGCCTTGTGTACCAGTGTTCCCTGTGATTCGAAAATACAAGGGTCCTTGGGACCCTCTCGCCATATTTTTGAGTGTCCTTTTGTAAATTGTGAGGGTCCATGGTCTTTTCTGTCTGAAAGTCAAAACCAGTTGTTGTTGTTTACAAAAGTATTCAAGTAGGAGAGATGAGATGTATGTGAATTGTAGCGTGTCAGTCATAGCCATATGCTGTTTTGTCACGGCGAGACGAACAAGGAGGAACGGCCCCGTCCTACAAAGTTGTTTCTCCAAACTTCATTTTATTTTGTCTGTTTTGTTGTTATTGTTGCCGGTTCTCCCCTCTCCAAGTTCTACCAATGACACTAGATCCTCTACGACCTCGACCGATTAGCCACGTGACTGGGGATGGGGCCGGGTGGGGGAAGAAGGGAGAGAGAGAGAGGCAGAGAGAGAGGGTGGGTGGGTGGGTGTTTAGGAGTTTAACGTCCTTTTCCACCATATCAGGGTGATATAAAAGACGGGGCAACGAGAAAAAGGCCAGCACAAATATTTGGCCCCAGCGGCCGGGACTCGAACTCTCGGCCCAAGCACTGAAAGTCCAAGGCTCTACCATTCGGCCACCCTGGCTCCCCAGAGAGAGAGAGAGAGAGAGAGAGAGAGAACGAACGAACGAACGAACGAACGAACTTTATTTTCCAACGGAAGTGATTTAACCAAACAATGATTAATTTTCAATCAGCCGTTGCTACAAAAACAAAAAAAACAAAAAAACTACAATGGCAAGATTAAAGGAAAATACAAGAAAAAAAAAAGGCAAAATAAAGAAAAAAAAAATTACTCGAAAGAAAAAAAAATCTTTCTCTCACTCTCCCTCACACACACACACACACACACACACACACACACACACACACACACACACACACACACACACACACACACCTGACATGGTTGTTCAGATTATACACCAAAATGGACACTTGAAAGAAACTTTCTTATTACCGAGAAGTAAACGTCTGGTTCAGTGTTTCAGTTTCAAGTAGATGGGAAAACAGTCTTTTTCTGAAAGTGGAACGTGACGGAATAATTTTTAGACTTGGTGGTAGTGAGTTCCAGACTGTGGGCCCAGAGAAAGCAAAACTCATTTTATATATGTCTATCCTAGGGAGTGGGAGTGGTATACAACCGTTTCTCATTCCTCTAATGGCATGTGTCGGTTGTTTAATGAGTGAGAGAGAGAGAGAGAGAGAGAGAGAGAGAGAGAGACGTCATTTGAAGTCAGCCTCAGGCAGGTCGTCATCACAGACGTATAGATCTATACGTCGATGGTCGTCATACGAGAGAGAGAGAGAGAGAGAGAGAGAGAGAGAGAGAGAGAGAGAGAGATGACGTCAATTCCGTGAACTAAACTTTTGACGTCAGCCTGTAGCACTGAGATCATCTGAGGATGCTTGTTCATGTCTTGTGATTTCCCTGTTGGCTTTGTGACTTCTCCGACTGAATTATTTTTCACATGAAATCTGGAAGATCTAGAGGGCTGATGAAATGTCGGAAGCAGTGACGATACTTGCAGATTTTGTCTGTGAACCAAACATTTGACGTCAGCCTCACACTGCTCGTCTGACAGATGCTACTTCTTCATATCTTGTGATTTCCTTGTTGCTTTTGTGACTTCCGTGACTGAATTAATTTTGACATAAAATGTGGAAGATCGAGAGGGCTGATGAAACGTGGACGTAAGTGCCTTGGGTTGTACTTACGAAATTGCAAAATTGGAACTTTTTTGACTGGCGCTTCTCGCAGAAACTTGAAAAAATGTGTTTATCTAAAAGCTCTGTTATTCCTAATACTAAAGCTATAATAGTGCAGTAGTTCATGTCATATGTGCAGCTGGCGCAAGTGACAAAAATACCGGAATGATGAGTAATTTGAAGGAGTCTTTTCAGAGATGTTTGAATTTATATGCAAACCACCCGTAACTCGGAAATATTTTTCTTACACAAAACCTGTCAGAGCTACAGAGCTGTGCTACGAAAACAGGCAGTATAAGTGGATGATCTTCCCATTTCAGAAAATGAAGCCATTTGAACATTTTTGTCGAAAAAATTCGTAACATGACCGATTTTTTTAAAATCGGCGATAACTCTTCTGAAAATGCGGCAGGCTAAAAATCGTGAAAGGTAGCTCTGGAGAAGGTGAATTCCCATTTTATCTCAAAGTAAACAGACCTCCAACGAGGTGGGTTAGGAGATAGCCACCATTACATCCCGCGTCCACACACACACACACACACCACACACACACACACACACACACACACACACACACACACGTCTCACAACTCCCGCCAAAAAGAACGCAGCAGCATAGTGTGCACGTAAGGTGTCTATGACGCAGATTTCGTTACGTCACTGTGTGCGTGAAAGTAAGTATTGTCTGGTGAAATGTCACAGTCTTGTTTTGCATCACTGAAACTTGCTGCTGCGCGTAGCAAAATCTGCCCCGTCCCTGTGACGCGCTGTTCTCAAATTTGTGTGTCAGTTTAAGAGTTTTTGTGCGTACAAATACGCGCACCGATGCGTAATCGGGAACACTGTTGTACGCCGGTCGCCATTTTGGAATCCGTAATTGACTTCGTCAACTAGAGATGCACACGCCGTGGGTCGATTGTGGCTGCAATGAAAACAAAACGCGTTCTAACTGCCTTTACGAATTATTATGCATAAACTTCTGATACAAAGCAGAAAACCCTTTGTGAAAATCTCAAGCGAGCCGCAATACGCCGGTCAGTAGCCATTTTGGGTCCGTGCAAGTGTCACGACCCAGCCTTGCCCCCCACCTTCCCGTACACATTCACACACGCACATAACCACTCGCGCCCATACCGCTCGCAACCAGACAAAACCATAGGCGGAAACGCTCACAATACGATATGAAATCTTTACCACAGACACTCGAACACATTAATACATACATTTAACACATATAGGTGCACAAGCACTTCCAGCCAGACCGCTGTTGGTATAAAGTAGTCCGTGACGTTTCATTAGAAATTGACACATATCAGATACGCACGACATACACACTCAAACGCAATCCCCAACTGTCTTACAATGCGCCGAACCACTAGTTAAGAACTACGGTCACAGTAATGACAAGTTTTACTCTACGAAGAGTCAAACATGCACCTTTAAAGAACCTAGTGACAACAAAAGTTACTTTCATCAAAGCATTAGCAACACACAATTTAAAAAGCTTACCCGTAACATAGGGCAACCGTTTCCTGCGTGAATCGAGCCACAAGAAGAACGCTCCATGGCAGTGGTGATATCCACCCTAACTACCCTGTTTATATACCTGTACCCGTGAGTACTACTCGGCCAACTCCAGAAACAGTGGCCCGAGTCGCCCCGGTGACACACGTACCACAAAACGCTGTGTCTAGGGAAACAAAGTTCAATAATATGTCAGGAAACACGATCCAAAGTATGTTCACACAAAATATTTGTACTGACGGCGGTGTTATCACCTATTGTTTGCCACCTATGAGAAACAGATATTTGGTTCCTGACAGCAAGCAACAGAACGCATTAGTGGTGGGTGCCTCCAGACAGGGGTGGGTGGGCTGGGTGTTTGGGACTTCAACGTCCTTTTCTAGCGCGTAAGGGTGATATCAAAAGACGGGGCAACGAGAAAAAGGCCACAAATATTCGGCCTCAGCCGGGCTTCGAACTCACGACCCGAGCACTGAAAGTCCAACGCTCCAAAGTTCGGCTGTCCCGGATCCCCGCCTCAATACAGAATGGGAAAGAACACGGCCGAGCTTCACCCACTTCACGGGTGCGACTTTGGGGGTGCTTCCCTTGGTATGACACGTCTTATGATGTGAATGATTACACGGCCGGCACCGCAGGTGCCGTAGTTCCCGGGCCTGGTTAATGCCGGGATATTTATGAAAGGAAGCGTGGAATGCGGCCCTGTCCCGCAGTCCCAAACCACACGGACCTCCATCATCTTACCATCATCCTCATCTCCATCATCATGCCTAATAAAAATTGCCTCAGCTTCCGAGCCCTCCGTGGATTCCACCCATTACCAGGGAGGAACACCACCGGAGCCGGCAAAGAGTTGTGGCAGCAAAAAAAAAAAAAAAAAATGGGAAAGAACTAATAAAGAGATCCAACGCCGGAAGTCCTGCGCATGTTGCAAGAGACTAAACACCTACAGACCGACCCATTACTGATGCACAGACAAGAAATGTAAATAGTTCTGGTACATAATGCTAACGAAACCGAGTTCGCAGAATCGGCCATTTTTGCGGAGATTCGCCGAGCGCAGTTCGCTGCACAGAAGACTGCCGGGCCGAGTGGGCCTAATTTGCATGCAACTGGTTTCAAATTCAAATTCATTATTGTTTATCGTTATTGTTTAGGCAATCGGCCTGTCACAAAGGAGATATGCATACATTCGCCGTGAAATTACTACTTCTGCTACATATTATTATTATTAATTTTTGAAAATAAAATACACAAAACATACTAAATATACAGACACCTTGCGTTAAGTTCTGGAAGTTACACCGAAAAAAGTCTGTAATTATGCACGCTGACTTCGTCGAGTCGCGACAGCTGACGACAACGGAAAGCAAGGAAGAATGCATGGCGGTGGAAGTTTTCATGCAGGATATTATTAAAATTATTTTTTCACATATCAAATGCCACTGTAAAATGTCAAGCTGTATGTTTGATACTGCACTACAGCTGTTCCAGTTCAATGCCGCTAAAGAAGTTTGCATTGCAATTAGTCCTTGGTGCTTTGGCAGCTTTACTGCGCTACTATAACTGCATTAGATGTGTCGTTAGTAGTCCGGGTAACCCATGAGTGATCGGGGAAGTCACATCCTGGGTCAGGGATCCAAGAGAAGAAACTTTTTGGTGGCTACATTTTTTTCGTGGTGGCTATGGCACAGGTAAACGTCAGGCTAATATAAGAAAACTGACAGCGTACCTAAGCTGTACGATGATGTTTATAGCTGAACTTGATTGAAATGTTCACGGCTTCAACCGGCCGTCTGCGGAAGTTAGAATGGGATCCCTTATGGCGCACGGCGAAAACTGAAGGGAATGAACTCATTGTTGTTTCAGAGTTATCTTCCATGTTTTAATTATCTCCCCCTCACACCAACCCGCGCGCACTTTCCTGCGACATTTTTCACGAAAGGATACTAACACGGATACTTCCTCAATCCGTCTCAATCCGCGTTGTGATTTCTTCGTCGTGGTTGAAGGTAAGCAGTGTGTTTGAGTGTACTGTATTTGACGTCCATTTTCCCCCTTTATTTCAAAACAATACGATCTCTGTCAGTTTAGACAGAGATTGTCGTCTGAGTCCGACAAGGAAGCGAGTATACAAGCTAAGTAACGTCGCGTCACTGATACCTTTGTCTTAGCAGCCGACTATTAATTTATTTTTAGGACATTGACTAGAGTGGTTTTAGATCTTTAAATGCTAGAACTGAAAAGCCTGCTTCAAGTTTCAAAGAAAGCCTTTACGGATACATGTCTGCAGTTACTAAATTGTACAGACCAGGCAGGAACCAGATCTATCTATTATCTTGAAATGTTCGCACTCGATCACTCATACCAGTAACATACTGCTCCCGGATTGTACTGACTTCACAATGTCGCTGGTGGCCGTGGCGTTTGTATAACTCAGAATTACTGCATTTCTTGTCTATTGCTTCCTCAGCAACCGTGTAGAACACGTCAGCGACTTTGGCAGGCGAGATTCAATTTTCTCAAAATATGACGTTAGCGAAATATTCAGTGGTTTACTGACCTGGGATATTCTGAATAGTTTCGCAAAGTCGAAGGACGCGGTCTCGCTCCTCACATCAAACAGCAATATTTATCTACTAGTGGTTTTAAGTTTCTATAAATGTTCGTGTGAAAATCTACTTTAGATTTTCGTATCAACAAGATGGCGGCGCGATCATTACGTAATGGGGATAATCGTGGAATTTTGTTCAATATTCCGGGGAATGGTGCAGAAAGTGAAGATTAGAGTGTGGCAAGATTCGTAGATTTGGACGGCGGTTTTCCTGATTCCTTCGGGCATGTAGAAGAATTGGAAGAAAATGACTCTGATGATGGGAAGGAGGAGGTGATCAATCTACACTAATCAGTCGAGTTCCGGTGGGTGTGGAAGATGTGTACTGTGAAGGGAGTCCAGGAAAGTTGGAGAGGGATGAGTAGAGGCAGTACTGGGAGGCAACGGAGTAAAACTGGAGGGAGTGCTACATTAGATTCTGACTCTCACAGCAGTTTTAATAATCACATACACAGACAGTATCCATTCTACGAAGGTGAGCATGGTCCTACTGTGTTTTCCCCCTGCTGACTGTGACATGATAGACACTTGGGATATTCTTTTCCCTGGACTTTGTCATGTTATTGCAGAGCACTGAACAAACCAGTATGCTAGACAGATAGGTGTGCATTGGTGCAGCAGGAAGTGTGTGTGTGTGGGGGGGGGGGGGGCTGAAAAGCAGGGCACACTGTGCATTTTGCTGTGGCATTGGTCTGTACATAGGTATTGCAAGTATGATCTCAGGCAGTGTACAGATAGATCTCATGTCAGACTCACCAGCAGCTATTTCAGTAAGCCTGCAGTACAAGTCAGCTGTATACCAAAGTGTTTTGTGTGTGTTTGAACAGTCTATGAAGTACATGTATCATGCAAGATCAGTACAAATGAGGACTGAAGAGAAACCATGCACACCATCACAATTTTTTTTTTTTTTTTTTTTTTTACAGATCTGTGGGTGTGTGTGTGTGTGTGTGTGTGTGTGTGTGTGTGTGTGTGTGTGTGTGTGTGTTACAACATCACTTTGATCTGCATGTATGCATTTATTTCAGGCCCAGCTCCTGCTCAAAACAACCAGCTCCTGCAAATATGTTTACAAATGTGTCATCATCTGATATCATGTTCAACATGGCGATTATTCAAGTCAACACCAAGTGGTAAGTTTAGTTAGGTCCACTTTTGCTTTTTGTTTTAATGTTAAAGTTAGCAACAAGCGTACCAGACAACCTCTATTGTGTCGAATCCATGTACATGTACTACAAACTAAGAGCAAAGATTACATATTCTTAAACTGGCCTAAGTCTGTGTTTAACCGATATGAAATCCCCTCAGAAAGCAATCGCCAGTGATATCCCTGCCTACCATGGGATTTAAACCTGCTGCAGGATCTACAGACTGGGCATCTTGGACACTAAAATTCCCTCATTAAAATTATCTTTTGTTACCATAATGGTGATGTCAAAGCCGGTTGTAATAGGACAAGACCTTTTCCAGTATTGACACTAGTGAAATTCAGTCCCAAAATTCCCTCATCTAATCGGACACTTGACGCTAAATTCAAACTGCCATACCCCCGCCCCCACCTTTTTGAAATAAATTTAGTACTAAACTCTGTTTGAAATGTTTGTAGGTGTGCTGGTTGGTTGTATGTTTGTTTGTACTGCTACATTTTCATTTTGAAGGTTATAACACTGAAGCAAAGTAGACACAATATAGTGTGAATCTGACTTGGCTAGGGCTGAAGGAACAGTGAGAATCTAAAGAATATATTTCAGGTATACATTTTCTGTTATCTGTAGTTTGCTAGTTGTCCAAGCACTTGTTTCACTGTTGTAACATTTGAAAGAAATGGTATTTAGTTTTGTTTTTGTTTTTACCATGACACATTACTGTATGGTCAGTCCTAAATCTGATCAGTTTCCATGTGCTGTCATGTTTCCAGCCTGAATGGTAAACTTTGTCCCCACTGGCCAAAATGTTTGTGTTGTAACTGATCAACATGTGTCTAGAAATAAATGTACAAAAGGAAACGTTTGATAATGTGTGACCTTCCAAGTGATGTCCTAATCACAAGGCTGATAAATTTCAACATACACTACCTGAACATTAAGTCTTTCGATGTTTCTCATTCAGTGTGTGTGTGTGTGTGTGTGTGTGTGTGTGTGTGTGTGTGTGTGTGTGAAACAGTACAAGTAATACTAAAATATAAATAAATACGGTTGGTGTGCCCATGTATGCTTTTTTGTTTGCAGTACAACAGACCTAGTTGTATATGAATTAAAATATACAATGTGTACTATCTGCCAAACATTAAAAAAAAGTCTTAAATGAAATCGGACAACCTTCGCCCGTCAGGAATCTGATGTCTGACCATTCGCTGTGTCTGGTCTGACCAACTCAAAGGACAACCAAAAGCCTAATTTACAAAGATCCTCATCCACCACCAAGCATGTTTCGACTGTCTTATCAGCAGTCCCAAGCACAGACATGAATGCTTTTTAGAAACATACAACAACAGAGGGAAAACCAAAGATCATCAATACAATTTATTGATCATCTTCAGCAAACTGGATCATTTCGCTCCAAAGGAAAAAACATTTGAAAACAAGTGCCCACATACAAACGTGATGCGCATGGTGCCATTGACGTCAAGAGTCTGACAATGCGAAGTGGCAACATTTTCAGTTTGAACCATGTTGCTGTTTTCCCCGCTCACGCTGCCAAACATGTGATGCTCTTGGTACATTACAGGGACAAAAAAAGATGAGAGTCTTGATTTGTATAGGATGGACTTAAATCATCTGTTCAGATTCAACGTTTTCCATTATTAATTACTGTTTTGCGTTTGATTATGCATGCTAGTTTACACCGACCTTGTCCCTGGAAAGCAAAACTGCACGTACAATTTAACACACTGGATTATGTGACGGTGATTTTGTAAAGTTTAAAAAGTACAGCTTAAAGCTTAAAGCAGCTGTGTAATAGTGCCTGCCGTATTTTACGCTCCGCCCCCTTTTTTACCTTTTATTCTTTCTCCTCACTACCATCCTTCCACGTGAATATGCTTGTCGGCTCACAATCTAGATCTAGAGAGACATAAGTGACATAAACTGACACTCACACATCAGTGATCACATCAAATCAGTGGTAATCAGAAATTTTGTTCAGTCATCAAAGAAAAATCTCGTGTGTTTGTGTAGATCTTTCTGCTATGCGGTTGGGAGGAATCAGCATGCCGGCCTGTCAGATTCGAGGGATCTTGAACTGACTTACGTTTTAGTTGAAAGATCTTTTCGCTGAGTCAGTGAATTTTTTATTAAGAAAAGCTTGTAGAAAGCAGTACAGGACCTGTGAGATTTTTCAGCCAACTGTTTTTGAGACTGACAAATAGATATTACACCAATTCCTGTTATTCTGTCAGCTTTTGTCTGATCTGCCCACCTTTAGAAATCTCCGACTTTTCCCGCGGTTTTCTATTCAGGCACGCATGCGCCGACACCTTGCAAATGGCTGCCAAGCAGACGAACCTCAGCTCGCAGTGTTAGAGTTGGGCATTTTCCACTCAGACAATCATGCACGGTAGCTTGTAAGGCCAAAGTGTATATTTTCATGGAGCGTTATTCAGCGTCACTTGTATCCTATCATTATTTAAATATTGGTCCAGCCACTACAGAGATATTAATGTGTAAAATATTTTCCTACGCGAAGAGCCATGACCCTCGATTACAGGAGAGGGGAAACCATGACTATGTCGTTAGTAGCACTCTCTGGGGCACAGAGTCTTTCTGTGCACGGTAGGGAAATGACGCTCACTGCGCTACCGTGATTGGCCTAAATTGTCTCGGTGCTCTCAAACACAAGGTCGCGCACTATGTCATCCTTGGTCAGCTTTGAACCCAGAGGGATCCTCAATGGCGCAAGTGATGGCAGGCTGTCTTCAGAGTGAAAGTAGGCGTGTTTCTGAATCAGAGACATACATAACATGTCTCTGTCTGAATGAACAGATCTATTATTACATTCAGTCCTAGAGCACGGATGTGTATGCTTTTGTAATCGTCTCTTATTCCACCACAAGGCAGGTACGTGATCGTCTGCACCGTGCAATAATACTTGCCTGTAGAGTGCAACACCTTGGCCTGTCAGAGTGCAACCCCCTTGCCGTTTACTCACATCCTGTTGGATCAGTGTACCACGTAAACAATGCCATCAAAGCGCAACAATAATTGTCCGCTGGCAAAGATTTTGCCCAGACCAAAAGTGGTCGGATATTCAAGACTTCGTTTCAAATCGATTCATATGACACACAAGTCTTCGCTTTTCTTTAAAAAAAAAAATCGCCATTTTTATGTTGTTTCCATAGCAATGGAAACAGCATAATAGGACGGGCTAAAATTTCCACGTTCATAGGCAAGCATCTGTGGTACAAACGCACGTCACTGCCGATCTCCCGCAGAGACGATTTTGCAAGTGTAACTCTGACAATGACGTAAGAAAACTTGCGTCATCGATGCTGACGCGTATGATGTTCCGAACGCACTTCTCCTCCTCAGTGAGTGCCGTCTGTGCGGATGTGTGTGCGTGTGTGAATTGTGTCCGGGCCCGTTTCTTCGAAGATACTTAACCGAATGGCTTCAAATTTGGGGTATCCAAATTTATCAAAATGTTACATTAGACGATTCAAGCGTGTGATGATTGCTTAAGTGATTTGGGAGTTATCGCCCTTTTGAGACAAGTTGGTTGTCTTTTCGTGTACAGGCGTAATATTTATTTAAATCACTCAATTTTTTGGCAGTAGATAGCTTGAATACGGACTCTGAATTGATTCACTACTAGAAAATGGTCGCTCTTATAGTTTTCATGTAAACCGAGCCTGAGTTGACATTGCATGTGAACCCAGTTCAGATGCCTATTTCTCCGAAAATACTGAACCGATCGATTTCAAATTTGGGGTTTCTAAATGAATCAAGATTGTTGAATAGAAGGTCCGATCCAGGTACGATTGCACACATGATTTGCGAGTTATCGCCCTTTTCAAAAAAAGTGGCTTTCTGGCGTTTAAAGGCGTAATATTTACCTAAACCACTCCATTTTTGGGAAATAGATAGCATGAATACGGACTCTCAACTGAGTGAATTTTGGAGGTTGTCGCTTTTGTACTTTTGGCGTAAACCGTACCTGATGAAAGTGCTGGTGAACACACTTTAGATCTCAAAATCGCTCCTACTATACATAGATAATGAGCCTGGGGTGCCATAAAAAATATACAAAAAAATTAGAAAAATTCACTGCAGCCGTTGTCGTCAGTT
Source organism: Batillaria attramentaria (assembly GCA_018292915.2). Taxonomy (NCBI): domain Eukaryota; kingdom Metazoa; phylum Mollusca; class Gastropoda; family Batillariidae; genus Batillaria; species Batillaria attramentaria. The sequence continues at coordinate 791,569 of JACVVK020000192.1, read as the reverse complement.
GACTCGAAAATTTGTACTCGAAGCACATTTCCTTTACACAAGCCACACGCCTCACAAACATCGCAGAAATGATCCAGTCAATTTCCGGGCGAGGCATTGTTAAACCTTAAACAAATTGCTTCAAATTCAAACTCAAATGTTTTGAGTTGTTTAAGTATTTTTCTTACACATACCAAAACTTTACCAAATTCGGCTGGGGCAAAATTTGTTTTTTGGGGTCTTAAAAATGGCAGCCGATTTGAAATTGGACGAAAGTATGAACTGACTGTTTTGACCACCTGTGGCAAATATTTACCACAGTTATGGTCTAAAAATAAAAACGAGCATCATACTAGTTTGCTATTAACTTTTGACAAGAAAAAAAGAAGTAGAAATGTAACAAAATGATAATGCAGCAAGAAAATTCGTAAATTATCACAGATGATTTGAACTTTCGCCGCACATTCACTTAACTTTTCTTCAACATGAAATGTACAACATCAAAATACTGAATGCAGTCTGATTCTGCCATGTATTAAGCATACAAAACAATCTTTTCATGGATTCAAAACATACTTTTCAAGATTGTTCTGACTCATTACCCTTCCCACCCCCCAACCTCACTACCGTCCGGTGATTCCTATTCAAAGTACACTCAGTTACACCAGACTGCTTTCATACATGCTGGTACATTCCGTGCCTCTTTCAATTGATGTACCAGTCAAACAGTGCTTTGCAAAACTTTATAGAGGCAACAGAATAGTAGTCGTGGATTCTTGCACATCTGTTCTAGCCTCAGCAGAGCTCTTTGTCATCGTCATCATCATCTTCTTCACCGTCTTGCTTCCAGGGCGCAGAATTTACACAGCTCTCTCCCCGACAATGACCGCATGCTGCTGTACACACCAGTCCATGTTTCCGGCATGCACACTGTGATGTGGCACAATTTCCTTTACAGTTGCAGCGGATTACATTGAGCAGATCCTCCGGTGCAGCAGGCATATCACTTGGGACAGGCAACAGCATGCCTTTGTTAACCACCCAGCCCCAGTCTTGTGGGTTCAGTTGCAGATGTTGATCAAGATGTTTGCATACTTGCACCTGGTGGTATGCGCGGAAACAGTGGAATTTTGCTGATGATGAAGATGGAGGGAGGGAACTTGGATGGGCGTATTTTGCAGAAATAGCAATCTTCTGCATGTAGTTGACATATCTGAGGTGACCAAGACTGTCATCAGCTGTGCCGCCATACAACTCCACGATAGCTCTTTCTCCTGCTTCTCTGATTTCTTCATGGGTGCTTTGTTTTTCAAATACATCTGCCAGGTTCTGGAAGGATTTACCTGTAGCAGCCCGAGGATAACAAAATGTCCATTTTACATATAGACGCCCATTCACTCACTAATGGGGACCGGGCTGACATATTATGCTGCTGCAGCTGCTACGCTTGAAAGATCATGTGCAGACGTACATCATGATTTAGGGAAATGGTCTAGCATCACAAAAATATTATTTTAAAGATACCCCTCCGCTTAAAATTGTATCGCACTAAGAAAATGTCGGACTGTTTTTCAGGTACAGGTAAAGAAATAAGACAAAATTAATTTAAGCTTCAAGTAAAATAACATTTCGCAAATGCCAATTAAAAAACAATAGATGCCAAAGAAAATCTGTGAAATCCCTTTTATTTTTTTTTATTTATTTTTTTGGGGGGGGTTTGTTTTTCCTTCGGAACAAACGCCGTTAAGTTGGCCTTTTGGGGGGACATTTTCACATTTAGGAATGCAGTTCAGTACTAGCAAAGTGCATGGAAATTATGTAGAGCACAACCTCAAGTCTATAGTAGTATGTGACTGAATTCATGTCAATTGTTATGAGGTATGTTAATCACACGGCAAACATGTTTTCAAGGTCAAGGTCACTGGTTTGTCTATTTACTCCAAAACATTTTACTTCATCGCTCAGAATAAGCATTTTGGTGCTGCTCACTTTTGTCCCCGTGATTTGATGAGTTCACAGCATCCTCAGAATAAAAATATGACAGCAAAATCTTCAGCGTGACCTTGACCTTTACTAGAGGTCACCAGAAAGGCATTCTTATCAATGCATATTGGTCAAATATTATGCTTTTGTTAAAGTTGTATTTACAAAATTTTCACCCAGTCTCTATGACCTTTACTCCCAAGGTCAAGGTCACCAAAGGTGTACACAAGAAATCTTCTCATACGAACATCGTTTGTGCTAATTTTGTTTTGCCTGGTGCTTGTGACTGCTTGTTCTTTTGCTTATTCTAACAGAGCGATGAAAAAAAATGTTTGGGAGTAAACAGACAAACCGATGACCTTGACCTTGTAGACATGTTTGCCGTGTGATTAACATACGTCATACTACTTGAAATGAATTCAGCCACTTACCACTGTAGACTTGAGGTTGTGTTCTACATACTTTCCATCACACTTTGCCAGTAATGTATGCCAGTATTTTTCATCCGTAAATTTGAGAATGTCCCAAAAAAGGCAAAATAACGGCGTTTGTTCCCAAGGAAAAACACGTTGAAAATAAAAGAGATTTCACAGACTTGCTTTTATGTCTATTTTTTTATGTTTGCATTCGCGTAATATTATTTTACTTGAAGTTTCATATTAAGTTTGTCTAATTTCTGTACCTGTACCTCAAAACAGGAATTAATGAAAATGTCCGACATTTTCTGAGTGCGTTTAAATTTGAGGCAAAAAGGTACACTTAAAATAGTATTTTAGGGATGCTGGACCATTTCTTTAAAGCATGATGTGCGTCTGCACATGATCTGTCAAGCGTAGCAGCTGCAGCAGCGTAATATGTCAGCCCGGTCCCCATCAGTAAGAGAATTGGCGTCTATATGGAAAAAGGAAGATTTGATAACCGAGAGCCGCTACAGGCAAATCTGTTGTCATTTCGTTGGACCACCGCAGGGCGTTTGGCCTAACATATCCAGTAGTCAAACTTGAAGTGTGTGCACAATACCTGCTGCAGCGGCGTCATTTGTAATCTTTGCTGTGTATAGTCAATTTTTGTACCCAACCACAATATGGATTCCCCTCATTACCACTCACAGCCAAAGGGACATAGTGGATGGGCTAGTAACACGTAAGTGCCAAGCCTCTCCTCTAAAAGTTGGTAAATAACAAAATACGCTGTGTACACTGTGGCCGTCATATCAGGCTACTTGGTAACCTACCCCCGTAGTGGTTAATGCTCTGTTTAATTAGAAAAAGGTATTTTAAGTCACCTATTTCAAGCAGTGAAGAGTTCATGAAATTTGATGTGGGATGCACGTTTTCCTTCTTCTGGGATCACTCTACTTTTCCCAGTATGTAAAACAATGACAAGTTAAAACTGGTTGCTGCTAGCAGCAAAATATAAACCTACCCCCCACGCAGCATGTAATGAAGGAAATGGAAAAAATGGGTAAAAATAATGACCGCTGTAAAGAAGACGTCCTTGTTTAGATTCACGGATATTTCTTCATACGACTAGTCATTGTCTTTTCCACCAAGACAAATGTATAAAAAGAAATTGAATCAACTGTAGCAATTATGGCAGGCTCTTTGGTAAGCACCGCTTTCAGCCCATATAGGGAACTGATAGCTTCAATTAACGGCCATCTATAAACAATGAATCTCTCATACAAGTTCCGGAAGATAATTCTGAAACACCGAGCATGTGCCCGAATATTTGCATCATATTATACTTGTTTTCGCGGATACACCTTATCACAGCAACCGATCAAGTGTCCCTACTCCCATCATTACGCGTACTCAGCCATTATTAAACAAGTTGCACTTTCGATGGCCGTTTGTGACAAAAGTACAATAGAGATTTCAATGAACTTTTGATATGACACAACTGGGATACTATTCTAAAGTGTGCACGGCTCTTTGAGAAAAACCGTTCACTACTCACAACGCAGCAACTACTTTAATAAGTACACCCCCAAAATATCGCTACCGAAAAAAGTGCTCACTTGGATATCATATTCCATACTTACCTGCACATTCGGTGATAAGGGAACTTCACAACACCAAAGAAGCGTTTCCTGGCTAAATTGTTCAATGTTCGTAAATGTTTTCCGCGATACATGTCACCTGCAGTGACCTGCCAAGTGCACAAGCATCAAATACAGTCGGTTTAAAGGGCCCTTTATCTCAACGGCCAAACTGATGGCCGCAATTATCCAGGAAGCATCATTCTGAGTGGTATGAAATTTCTGTATGTCAACAATGCATGTCTTGTCTAACAATAACAGTGTTTAGACCGGAATTCTGCGCATTTTTGTGCCCGCAAACACGCATACTTTGTGCACACCCTCAAAAGCCCATTTATAGGGCTCATATAGGGAAAATGGCAAGATAAACGGTCACTTTTATAAAACTTTGCCCCAGCCGATTTTGGTAAAGTTTTTTTGTAAGTATAAGAATACCATCTAGAATAGGAATCAGCAGGTTTTAGCTTTGAAGCAATTTGTTTAAGCAGCTGAGCCAATTTTACTGGACCAAAAAGGCACACGCGCACTGACGCAAAACTGTATCAGCGTCAGTTTGCCGACGTCATGTTTGATTGACGTGGGGGTGTGTCGTCACTTTTCGGAAGTTCTCTATTTGTAGACGGGGAAAGCGGGAGTTTCATTGATGTAGTGAGCTTTGTTTTTCCCACTGACTCTCACTCAATAGCATAGTAGAGTGAGAGAACACCACATAGGTCTCAATGGAGCACATGCACAAACGCGGCTTGCGCAAGTCTGCGTGCGTGCGTGCGTGCGTGCGTGCGTGCGTGCGTGCGTGCGTGCGCGCGCGCGTATGTCTGTGTGTGTCTGTGTGCGCGCGCGCGCAGCAGACATAACACATAGTGAAAAAACGTTCGCCGCGCAGACTTGTCTGTTAAACACATTGAGCCGGTATAAATTCGATCTTTACACTGCGCAGCAGCAACACTTCAATTTTCATGGGGCTGCTTTCATTGCAAGAATTGTATCCGAGTCAAAGTTATTACGTCAAATGTATTATGCGTCATCCCAATGAGGAAAACGTCATAGATTTCAAAGAAAACAACTTGACGTCTCTCTTCCAAAACCAAGATTGGTCTGACAAGCCCGGTCAGTTGTTTCCATTGAGAGAGAGAGAGAGAGAGAGAGAGAGAGAGTGTGTGTGTAGTGTGTGTGTGTGTGTGTGTGTGTGTGTGTGTGTGTGTGTGTGTGTGTGTGTGTGTGTGTGTGTGTGTCCTCCCGTATACATGGCATTACAAAAGAACGACCGTGACGACAGCAGGTGATTAAATGGAAATAACATATTGGGCTGGTCAGTGGCCATCTTGTTTTTAAAATGGCGCTGGCTGTAACAGGCTACGTTACACAGATGCAAATCTGGAGGAAAACGCTATATATTCCTCTTACACATAACGCTGCAGATGACACCCTAGAAATGCTTTAAAATTCACCAAAAAATTCACAAAATCAGGCAGCCATAGACTCATGCGTAGAGGAAATTTAAACAAATTCCAATATTCCGTTTTTTGGCAATGTTGGCAGCGACCACATACCCCCTCATTCCACGGTCGTCTGCTGGCTCCTGTGCCAGCCGCGCATGAATACAAATAGTCCACAAGCCAGCCTCATTTTTCCCTAATTTTACTATTACCTGGCATGAAACTTGTTTACAAAGCCAACAAAAAGCACCAGATTGCCATATTTTACTATGCACACAAATTTTAAAAGGGGCAAAGATTTTATACTATATTTAGCCGAGTTCTTACTACATGCCCCGGAAGCTAATACCGTCGCGTAGCCTGTAAACACCCCTTAAACTCATTTTTCTAGAAAGATAATTTGCCACTGCAAACCTCATCCATTTTCAAGATACACTGCCAAAGATTAGCTCTCAAACTTCTTGGGTCTCTTACAGCAGCACTTTTACTGATCCAACCCATATATGAAAAGTCAAGCAGCAGAGGCACACTTTTTTCATGACTGCACAACTATTGAGACCACTAAAACACAAGTTCTTTTCAAATTATCAACTCAATTTTTTCACAGCAAGTAGCTACACATGTCCTGTGTGTAATGAACCTAACAAGATAACTTTTGGGCAGTTGATTATTTTTTGGTGCTTTTTTTCCTATACCACCCCTCAAAACTAGTCAGATTTCACAGCTGCGGGCTAACTGCTTCAGTTCCTGAACATAATCAAAATCATCTGGGATCTTCAAAATCAGCCAGTACAGTCTCTCAGGCCATGTTTACAGCATGCAATAGGTATTTTGAACCTACCCCCTTTGGAATCACCACAACAGTTGCCACACTCACACCAAGTATGCAGCCAGTCTACTGGCAGGTTTTTCCTAGTTGCCTAAGGAGAACAGCCTGTGTGCCAGCTGATTTCTCATGCAGAACCATGAAACCTGCTGAAACCACTTTTAGGATAAGCTTGCTGCTGCATCAACAGTAAAATGTGTGAGTATCTGTCCTTGGAACTGCACATGCTGCCCAAATATATAATAAAATGCATGAAATTTCATCACAAAAATGCACTGGAAAATGGGGATGTGGGGGGGGGGGGGGGGGGGGGGGGGGGGGGGGGGGGGGGGGGGGGGGGGGGGGGGGGGGGGGGGGGGGGGGGGGGGGGGGGGGGGGGGGGGTTGGAAGGTGTAAAGATGATGGTTAGGGTTGCAGGTTAGGGTTACTAGGGTCAGGTTAGGGTTAATGGTTAGTGCTGGGGTCACATGGGTTAGGAGTGAGAGAGGAGGTGGGGGAAAACAAGAGGGTAGGATGGGGTAGTGCCAAACTGAACTGACCAGAGCTCAGGCTTTATGGTGTTTGTGTGGGACTGGTTTTGTGTGTGTGTGGGGGGGGGGGGTAACGACGGGGGGAGGGGGGGGGGGGTAACGGGGGTGGGGTGTGAATGGAGCACTTCAACTATACTGCTTATCATGTGAAAATTAGGAATTAGATGCCCAAACCCGAAATGGGCAGATTTGCATTTTTGCCTCAAAATCATCCTAAAATGTCAAAATTGGCGATTTTAGGCAATTTCAAGGCAAATTGAGAGTTTTTAGATTGGCCAAGCTCTGTATACAGGCTACGTTACACGAGATGCAAATCTGGAGGAAAACGCTATATATTCCTCTTACACATAACGCTGCAGATGACACCCTAGAAATGCTTTAAAATTCACCAAAAAATTCACAAAAATCAGGCAGCCATAGACTCATGCGTAGAGGAAATTTAAACAAATTCCAATATTCCGTTTTTTGGCAATGTTGGCAGCCGACCACATACCCCCTCATTCCACGGTCCGTCTGCTTGGCTCCTGTGCCAGCCGCGCATGAATACAAATAGTCCACAAGCCAGCCTCATTTTCCCTAATTTTACTATTACCTGGCATGAAACTTGTTTACAAAGCCAACAAAAAGCACCAGATTGCCATATTTTACTATTGCACACAAATTTTAAAGGGGCAAAGATTTTATACTATATTTAGCCGAGTTCTTACTACATGCCCCGGAAGCTAATACCGTCGCGTAGCCTAAACGCCCTTAACTCATTTTTCTAGAAAGATAATTTGCCACTGCAAACCTCATCCATTTTCAAGATACACTGCCAAAGATTAGCTCTCAAAACTTCTTGTTCTCTTACAGCAGCACTTTTACTGATCCAACCCATATATGAAAAGTCAGCCAGCAGAGGCACACTTTTTTTCATGACCTGCACAACTATTGAGACCACTAAAACACAAGTTCTTTTCAAATTATCAACTCAATTTTTCACAGCAAGTAGCTACACATGTCCTGTGTGTAATGAACCTAACAAGATAACTTTGGGCAGTTGATTATTTTTTGGTGCTTTTTTCCTATACCACCCCTCAAAAACTAGTCAGATTTCACAGCTGCGGGCTAACTGCTTCAGTTCCTGAACATAATCAAAATCATCTGGGATCTTCAAAATCAGCCAGTACAGTCTCTCAGGCCATGTTACAGCATGCAATAGGTATTTTGAACCTACCCCCTTTGGAATCACCACAACAGTTGCCACACTCACACCAAGTATGCAGCCAGTCTACTGGCAGGTTTTTCCTAGTTGCCTAAGGAGAACAGCCTGTGTGCCAGCTGATTTCTCATGCAGACCATGAAACCTGCTGAAACCACTTTTAGGATAAGCTTGCTGCTGCATCAACAGTAAAATGTGTGAGTATCTGTCCTTGGAACTGCACATGCTGCCCAATATATAATAAAATGCATGAAATTCACAAAATGCACTGGAAATGGGGATGGGGGGGGGGGGGGGGGGGGGGAAGGGAGGGGGGGGGGGGTTGGAAGGTGTAAAGATGATGGTTAGGGTTGCAGGTTAGGGTTACTAGGGTCAGGTTAGGGTTAAATGGTTAGTGCTGGGGTCACATGGGTTAGGAGTGAGAGAGGAGGTGGGGGAAACAAGAGGGTAGGATGGGTAGTGCCAAACTGAACTGACCAGAGCTCAGGCTTTATGGTGTTTGTGTGGACTGGTTGTGTGTGTGTGTGTGGGGGGGGGGGGGGGGTAACGACGGGGGGGAGGGGGGGGGGGTAACGGGGGTGGGGTGTGAATGGAGCACTTCAACTATACTGCTTATCATGTGAAAATTAGGAATTAGATGCCCAAACCCGAAATGGACAGATTTGCATTTTTGCCTCAAAAATCATCCTAAAATGTCAAAATTGGCGATTTTTAGGCAATTTCAAGGCAAAATTGAGAGTTTTTAGATTGGCCAAGCTCTGTATACAGGCTACGTTACACAGATGCAAATCTGGAGGAAAACGCTATATATTCCTCTTACACATAACGCTGCAGATGACACCCTAGAAATGCTTTAAAATTCACCAAAAAATTCACAAAAATCAGGCAGCCATAGACTCATGCGTAGAGGAAATTTAAACAAATTCCAATATTCCGTTTTTTGGCAATGTTGGCAGCGACCACATACCCCCTCATTCCACGGTCGTCTGCTGGCTCCTGTGCCAGCCGCGCATGAATACAAATAGTCCACAAGCCAGCCTCATTTTTCCCTAATTTTACTATTACCTGGCATGAAACTTGTTTACAAAGCCAACAAAAAGCACCAGATTGCCATATTTTACTATGCACACAAATTTTAAAAGGGGCAAAGATTTTATACTATATTTAGCCGAGTTCTTACTACATGCCCCGGAAGCTAATACCGTCGCGTAGCCTAAGCAGTCACATTTTCACGACCCGCCAAAAAGGGACTGCACTCTGGAGTCTACGTTCGTTCTCTCTCTCCCGTACTTGTACGTCAGCCGCGTAGAGCACATACTATTCTGTAATCAGAAATGGGAATAAAGGCTCTTGAACTTAAATTGTATGAGTACAGTGTGTGTGTGTGTGTGTGTGTGTGTGTGTGTGTGTGTGTGTGTGTGTGTGTGTGTGTGTGTGTGTGTGTGAACCCTGTCACGCACTCGTTTACTCAAACAAGCAAACCGCAAACACGCACACACCACACGCTGCCACTCGCCCCAGGACCAACGCAACGCAACGCAATTTATGCACTTAATGTTACCCAAGGCAGAGGAAGCACACAAACAGCTGCATGAAATATTCAACCTGTCACTGAAGCAAGACTTGACTAGGGTAACCACAGAACTAAAAATGATAGACCCCCCTGCGGTGCTGGAAGTGTGACGCCGCCGCGCGCCATGTTGCGAGTACCTGGAAGTGCCAGACGCTATCAGCTCTTTACATAGCGCGCATAGCATTGGTCCGCTTTATCTTACGTCACATTTCTGATGACGTCTTTCTAAAGAACTTTGTATTTCGAACGTCCTGTACACAGAGCATCTGAGTTTTGGTATTCACAAGATGGCCGCGACAGCGACACTCGCAAGCAGCGGTGGCAGCGTGCGGCGGTGGGTCTATCTTTTTTAGGTCTGTGAGGGTAACTAGCTAACCTAGCTACACAATGAAAAATACAAGATCACGTATGTACAGTCTCTTTGTGGAACACGATGAGAGAGATTACGAGGGAGTGTACACGCGTGCAACCATCTCTGAATCGCACACCAGACCAGACATCGAAGCCTTGAGGGAGTCGAGGGTGGCAGCCTAGTCCGAATTCATCTGACTCATGAGGCCTGTATAAAACCAGACTGTAGTCGCCACGCCTAAGTACGAACATGCGAACTTTTCAAAGACGATCAGTTAAAAGAGTTTAAACGCGATGAAACGAAGTTCCCTACATGGTCCACCCCTTGTCGTGGGGTAGTGGCTTGTGTACCTCAATGACCCAGAGAACTATGCCAGCAGGAGCACATGCTCCTGGCAGGGTCACCCAAGCTGGACAGGTCGAAGGGTAGAGGTCAGACGAATGTGGACCACCTCTCCAAGAGGCTAAACGGGTTTGCGTAGGGTTAACAGCCCTACCTGTAAAAAACATTAAGTTACAAAAGCATCGACAGCAACAAACCAAGACATTCACCTGGGCGAGGAAGGGTCTCCATCCCGGAGACCTATGACGCATTGCAGTGAAAGCCGAAAGGAAGCTGCAAGGCCGACCCCCCTTCTAACACCCAGAACAACAACGAGAGTAGCCACATGGAACATCAGGACAATGTATGAAGTAGGAAGGACCATACAAGTAGCAAGAGAGATGAAGAACTACAAGATAGGAGTACTGGGACTGAGTGAGACAAGGTGGCTACAGACAGGACAGCTGAGATTTTCATCGGGAGAGCATTTGCTGTACTCTGGACACACAGAGGATGGAGCCCCCCACACTGAGGGCGTGGCCCTGATGCTGGCACCGGAGGCACAGCGGGCACTCATCGGCTGGGAACCTGTCAACTCCCGCATCATCACAGCCAAATTCATCACCAAGAAAAAAGACATCAAGCTGAACATCATCCAGTGCTATGCTCCCACCAATGATGCGGAAGAGGAGAAAAAAGATGACTTCTACCAACAACTGCAGACAGTGATAGATAGAGGAGGAGCCAAGGACATGACCATACTGATGGGAGACTTCAACGCCAAGATTGGATCAGACAACACAGGCTACGAGGACACCATGGGAACACACGGACTGGGACAGATGAACGAAAATGGCGAGCGCTTTGCAAACTTTTGTGCCCTGAACCAGCTAGTGATAGGAGGCAGCATCTTCCCACACAAGCGCATCCACAAGGCCACATGGAGATCACCGGACCATGTCACGGAGAACCAGATTGATCACATCTGCATCAGCCGGAAGTTCAGGAGATCGTGGCGGGATGTGCGCGTGATGAGGGGTGCCGATGTATCATCAGACCACCACCTTCTTGCAACAACATTGAGACTTCGGCTTAAGAGGCACACCAACGCCAACAACACACGGACCAGGTACAACGTTGGACTACTCAGGAACACAGACACACAAGCAGCATTCCGGATCAGCCTTTCCAACAGGTTCCAGCCACTGCAAGACCTGATAGAAGACAGTGAAATGGACATCGAGACACAGTGGGAACACAGCAAGAAACTTTGGCACGACACATGCGAAGAGGTCCTTGGCAAGAGAAAGACCCAACATAAGGAATGGATCTCTGCTGATACCATCCAGAAGCTGGAAGTTAGGAAAGAGAAGAAAACTGCACTGAACACGAGCCGAACAAGAAGAGCTAAGGCAAAGGCACAGGAAGAATACACAGCAGCTGACAGAGAAGTGAAGAGGAGCACCAGGAAGGACAAGAGGGACTACATCGACAACCTGGCCAGTCAAGCAGAGGAAGCAGCCCGACAAGGGAATCTAAAAGACCTGTACCAGGTGACCAAGAAGCTCGCGGGCAAATTCCAGCAGACAGACAAACCAGTGAAGGACAAGAACGGGCACCCACTGACAACAACTGAGGAACAGCTGAAGCGATGGGCAGAACACTTCAGGGAGCTGTTAAATCGCCCCATCCCTGAAGCACCACCAGACATCCCACCAGCAGAGACAGAACTACCCATCAACTGTGACAAGCCCTCTAAGGCGGAGATCAGGAAAGCCATCATGACACTGAGAAATGGGAAAGCTGCAGGGCCGGACGAGATACCAGCAGAAGCCATCAAAGCAGACACAGAGACAGCCGTCAACATGCTGCACAGCCTTTTCAGCAAGATCTGGGAGAAGGAAGAGGTGCCAGCCCAGTGGAAAGAAGGGATCGTCATCAAGCTGCCAAAGAAAGGGGACCTCAGGGACTGCAGCAACTACCGAGGGATCATGCTCCTGTCAGTGCCAGGCAAGGTTCTCAACAGAATTCTACTGGAGAGGATGAGAGAGGCAGTCGACCCCATGCTCCGAGACCAGCAGGCGGGCTTTCGCAGGAACAGGTCCTGCGCTGACCAGATTGCCAGCCTACGCATCATTGTGGAGCAGTCACTGGAGTGGAACTCCCCTCTCTACATCAACTTCATAGACTATGAGAAGGCTTTCGACAGTGTAGACAGAGAGGCACTGTGGAAGCTGCTAAGGCACTATGGAGTTCCCGGGAAGATCATCTCCTTGATCCAGTGCACCTACCAAGACATGAGCTGCAGGATTGCCCATGCTGGCCAGTTGTCAGAAAGCTTCGAGGTGAAGACCGGAGTCCGCCAGGGATGCCTGTTGTCCCCGTTCCTCTTCCTCCTGGTCATCGACTGGATCATGAAGACCACTACAGCAGGCAGGAAAAACGGGATACAGTGGACACTCTGGACGCAGCTGGATGACCTCGACTTCGCAGACGACCTGGCGCTCCTGTCTCACAGCCACAGCCAGATGCAGGACAAGACTACGCGCCTGGAAGCCACATCAGCCGGAACAGGGCTCAAGATCAACAGGAAGAAAACCGAGCTGATGAAGATCAACACCACTGCCAACACACCAGTCACAGTCGGTGGAGAGCCCATCAGGGAGGTAGAGTCCTTTGTCTACCTGGGAAGTGTGGTTGATGGACAGGGAGGCACAGACCGAGACGTCACAGCCAGAATCGGCAAGGCAAGGGCAGCAATGGTCATGCTGAAGAACGTCTGGGCATCCAAAGTTGTCAGCATAAGAACCAAACTTCGCATCTTCAACTCCAACGTGAAGTCGGTTCTGCTCTACGGATGCGAAACATGGAGGACAACGAAGACCATGCAGCAGAAGATCCAGACATTTCTCAACACCTGTCTGAGGCGCATCTTCAACATCCGATGGCCAGAGAAGATCCGGAATGAAGAGCTGTGGGAGCGAGCGGGGCAGGAACCAGTGGCCAAGCAGATCCTGCGGAGGAAGTGGGGCTGGATTGGACACACCCTCAGGAAGCCAGCATCCAGCACCACACGCCAAGCCCTGACATGGAACCCACAGGGGAAAAGGAAGAGAGGCCGGCCTCGCAACAGCTGGAGGCGGGACACTGAGGCAGAGCTATGTAAGCAGGGTACCAACTGGACTGGAGTGGCAAGACTAGCCCAGAACAGAGTGCGATGGCGAAGGGTTGTCGATGGCCTATGCTCCACGTGGAGCCAAGGGCCTAAGTAAGTAAGTAAGAAACGAAGTTAGTGTGTGTGTGTTTTATTTATATTATTAATGGTTATTCAACAGTCGCTTTATTTTGTACCCGTGTTTTTATAGCAGCAGATTCATTTTGATATATGACTTTCTTTCGTACCGAACGATACACTTAGAAACCCAGTAGTAACTCAAGCAAAATATGTTGATGAAGCTTGGTCAAGTACCAAATTCAAATAACGCGTTACTGAGCGTGGGGTCTACTCCCTGTTCCACATAGTTCAGACTAAGTTTCTGTTTTAACTGTCAATGGAAACAATTAAGTCAGTTTATAGTCAGTTAATAGTTTATCAAACATACTGACAAGCAGGATCCATTGCCCCCATCCCCCCCCCCCCTTCACACACACACACACACACACACACACACACACACACACACACACACACACACACACACACACACTTCCCATCCCCTGCCCAGTGTCTACCCGAATTTCAGAGTATTTCATGAGTATACTGCAAACGCTTGTTTACTGCCCGTCCCCAGTATGTATAGATTTTATTTGTTGAGATTTTCAAAACT
>JACVVK020000192.1:750000-772500 GCA_018292915.2 Batillaria attramentaria | reverse complement strand
TACATCATAAATACATACACCACTTTCATACACAGACTCACAGGGAACATTCAAAGTTAAACAATAACTCACAACAAGCAGACTGACACGGTGTGGAAGGGCACAGTAAATCAGTAATCAGTTTTAAATAAGTGGGTCTTGAGGCAGCGTTTGAAGCTGGCACTGGACTCTGTGTGTCTAAGCGGTTTAGGAAGTTGGTTTCAAAGAGCTGGAGCCTGAAAGGAAAAGGATCTCTGACCATATGTTTTAGTTCTTACTGAGGGGGTGCTCAGAACTTTAGTGTCAGAGGAGCTACGTAACTGCCTGGAAGGGGTGTAACAATGAAGGAGTTCAGAAAGGTAGGAAGGACCAGTGCCATCCCTTCACAGCCACACGGGCCCATGGGATCTTCAGGCAATTCTAAACTCACAAATATTTCTCAGCTCCTTAAACAGCATTCTGTACCGCGCACGAGTACCCTACACTTTTGAATCTTTTTCGGCCGGTTTGGGCCGTGTATGTGAAAAACAGGCAAGATTTACAGTTCCTTTAACGTCTCTTACTGCAGCAAACACGAGTATAATCACAGTGCAACACTTCCACTTCGTCAAATTTAAATCCATGAATAATTTTTGTTTGTTTGTTTATTAATTAGTTTTTTTGTTTGTTTGTTGTGACGCCACTAGTGCTTAACCCCAAACTTACTTGGCAGGAATTGAGTTAATATAGTGTCTAACTATATTACATGTACCAACAGAAAGCTTTACGTGACGCCAATACCCAAGTATAGTCAGCTATTGTCAACCGCTGAGTAGGGGGAATTTGAATATTTCGCTGGCTCGCACAGCCTGCAGACGTCAGTGTATTACATTCAGAGCTCTACTAAGATAGGTTATTTCGAGTGTTCGAGCGGGATGTTAGATGGTCTAGTGAATGCGAGACATCGGGTTAGAATCCCACTTTAGGCATCGATTTTTTTTTATCTTCTAGTAGGCTACGTGGCATATTACTGACATTCGGGATGATCGTCTCGGGTTCTCTCTGGGTACTTCGGCTTGATGCGCCCCCATCCCCCTCGGATATTTCAGCCGACGAAAAACCAAAACCCAATCAAGGGCGGATGGGTGTTTGGGAGCTTAACGCAAAACCAGACCAGACCAGACCAGACCAGACCAGACCAGACCAGACCAGAACAGAAAATAATAATAATAATAAGAAGAAGAAGAAGAAGAATAAAAACCCAACCAACCAGGTGTTTTTCTGAGGAAAAAAATCGATTTTTAGCAAAACGAAGTGCCATGCAATTCAAACAATGAAATTATCATAAACAAATTTATCACCTTTTTGTTCTGTCTGCTTTGAAAACATTTTTCCTTTTATTTGATTATCTTTCATACGGTGTGCGAAATGATGTTTTACAAGCTAGGTATCGGAATATGACGAAACGGCGAAAACCCATGAAACCTTAAGAGTTCAGTGAGTTTGTTGTTATTGTTGTTATTCTGGGTTTGTTTGTTTGTTTGTTTTTTAGGCGGCTTGTGCACTGTTCGGTGCGAAGCTGGCAGAGATTGAAAGTGCCGCAGAAAACACTTTTCTGAAGAACCTCGCCCGCTCCCGTTCATGTAAGTATGAAATCTTGACAGCACTTGGTCTGTATAGGCTTTCTGTAACATAGTTTTAGTAACATAGGCCCCTTTTGTATACTCCGCTTTCCTTTCCTGTTGCTGGTGTAAAGGAGTTTTACAATAAGCCCCTGCAGTTACTGCTATCGTTCAGAAAAATGCTCATCACCAAACCAAACCATCTGTCAGGGTTCAGCTGGCTCCAAGAAGACATTTCTGCGCTCGGTAAAAGCCATCCACTTGGCGGTACAATCGAAAAAGTGGAATATCTCTCTCTCTCTCTCTCTCTTTGAGGGCGGTCGGTGGTCTAGTGGTTAAACGCCGTTCTTAACCGGGCGAACCACCAGTCCGGCGAACTGTGTACTGTATACGAACAGGGCGAGCGCGCACACGTTCGTAGTTCCAGAGGTTCGGCCGAACTAGTTCTCTTTCTTAACCGACCGTTAATGATATGCATACGTCATCGCCCGAACAAGGCGGAAGTTGAGACAATCGTAAACAACCAAAATGGCCGCCTTCGTAGATCGAGGTGACGAGGCATTTGCGGTAGTTATCGTTTTGAGTGAAATCTTGGAAGCCGAGGAAGAGGAGAAAAGAGGAAAAGAGCGCAAGAGATGGAAACGTCAAGTGAGTCGATAGCCGCCATGCCGTCCGCCATTTTCCTCAACTTTGTACATGCCCCCAACAGCTCTCCCCGAGCAACCAATCAGAGCGCAGGATCGGCCAAAGGATCGCGAGGGTTCCCACGACACGCTGTGCAGACCTCAAACCTAGTTCGGCGTACCTTTCAAACCAGGGTTTGCGAAGAAGTGTTCGGTCGGTTAAGAAACAACGTGCGCGAATCAAGTTCGCCGTACTCTTCGAACCTAGTTCGCGAACCAAACGTTCGCCCGGTTAAGAACGGCCTTAAGAGACTTGTCACCATTGCGAGAGGTCAGGGGTTCGAATCCCACTCGGGCAAAGAATTTTTCTTTCTCGTATGTGGCACCGATCATTCGGGCCGATCGTCGGGGGTTCTCTCCGGGTACTCCGGCTTCCTCCCCCTCTGCTTTGGAAATGTTCCGCCTACCAAATTTGAAAAATAAATGCAAATCTAAATTCCGAAATTTAAATAGCTGAGCTGACCCTTCCCATTACGTGATTGTAATGTGTTTATGTCCAGTGTGTGAGAGAATGCGTGTGATTCACGTGAGCGTGCGTGTTGGGTTTAGGTCGCGGCGCTTTGAGCCGATTCATGAAATTGGTTAAATCGCCTATACAATACTCATTTTTTTCATTATCATTAGCATTTTTTTTAATGCAGAAATGCCGCCGTGAACTAAACTAAACTGAACTGAAATCACCATATTTTCTCGGAACTCAGTCTGTCGTCTTTTTTCTTTTCTATTACCGAATAGTAGTATGTTGGCCGTTGCTGTTGTAATGTTTTACATTATTATTATTGTTGTTGTTGTTGTTGTTGTCAGATTACGACGTTTGGCTGGGTGGTACGGACTTGTTCCAAGAGGGACGCTGGATCTGGGCCAGCAGCAAGATATCCATTCATGCCGGTTATACAGACTTTCAAGCTTTGAACGATCACGAAAGCGAGGACTGTCTGCACATGAGAAGAACAGATAACTACAAGTGGAATGACAACAAATGCCACAATCCCAGGCATTTCTTCTGTGAAATGAGGTTCGTGAATACGTCTCCGGTTGTTTTAGTTGTTGACAGAGAAACAAGAGGCCATCAGACGAGCATTTCTTCTTTTATGGGTTGTTTTGAGGTTAGTGTCGAGATTAGTGTGAGAGCCTGGGACACAAGAACTTACCACCAGTGGGATGCATAATTATCGTTATCTTCATTTTAATTGTTGTTGTTCTTCGTTGTTGTAGTTTTGTTGTTGTTGTTTTTCTTCTTCTTCTCCTTTTTGTGGTGGTGGTGGTGCCAGAGGCATCAAACTTTGCATGGCATGATAGACATTGACAAAACCTGTACTGGCATAACCTGTACTGGCATACTTGTATTCAATTTCCTTGGGTCAAGGTCAAGGCCATTCCAGATGTTTTGTGGAGACTTTAACGTCAGCATTTCCTTGGAAACAACAAACAGCAGCAAGACACAATGATAGGCAGCAAAGAGACCTATGCAGACATACCCATTTGAGTGAAACAGCTGTCTGTTGTGAAATTTTACATTACCATTTGTACAGAAACTACAAAAATTAGAGTTATCAAATTTGGCATAATGATAGTCACTGATAAGCTCTTCACTTACAGATCTCATTTGAATGACCTTGACCCAAGGTCAAGGTCATAGAAGCTGTCCTGGGAAAACTGTTATGTTGCCATTTGCTGTTTTCTTAGGAACTATGAACACAAGACACCTTATTTCGTGAAAGCTAGTGATAAGAGCTTTAGAAACATACTCTTTTGAATGACCTTGACCCATCTCACAGGTGAGCCAAGGAGGCTTTGCTCCTCTAGTTCAGATAACTGTAGCGTTCTGCTCAGTAGTTTCGTCTTTTGCCTTTTATCCCTTATACCTCTGGGCTTATCTCAATATTGCTCTTTTGACGTATTGTCAGCAAACAGCTTATTCGCCTAATTCAGTGTGGATTATTTGTCGATTTCAGACCGTGAATGCTGATTTCACTGGCCAGCCTCTTAACAGAGGAACCTTCAGCAAGATAAAATTTGTATGTCGGTACTGCAGTACTGGTGAATCATGTTATATCTTTGCTGCAATGAAAAGTATTTTATGTCTATGGTGTGTATATCTATATATCTATATCTAGAGAGAGAGGTGTGTGTGTGTGTGTGTGTGTGTGTGTGTGTGTGTGTGTGTGTTTACGTAACAGTCTGGCTTTCACTTAGTCTTACATCCTTGATCCTGAAAGCACATGGTTACGGACAGACAACATAGCTACGGAAAACAAACAACGGTACTGCTCGATGAAATTTTATTTGAAGTGCAGAATAGAAAAATTAACCATTTATAACACATAATTACCCCCACTGTGCTTTAATTTACTTTACTCATCAAACACTTTCTCGCTGAAGATTTTCGGGGAGCCGGGGTGGCCGAATGGTAGAGCGTTGGACTTCTAATGCTCGGGTCGTGAGTTCGTATCCCGGCTAGGGCCAGATATTTGTGCTGGCTTTTTTAGCGTTGCCCCGTCCTTGATATCACCCGTATTTGGTGGAAACGGACGTTAACTTAAACCCCCAAACACCCACGCATCCACCCGGAAGATTTTCAAGTGGAATGATCGTGAAATCGGTGTCAGCTCTGAATGAAGCTTTAACTTCTGCAAATCAACCGCTTGCGGCAACATTTGAAGTTAGTTTTGTTTTTCAGCCGCTAGTTCAGTTCTGTCTAGCTCATTATGATGATGATGGTGTGTGTGTGTGTGTGTGTGTGTGTGTGTGTGCGTGTGCGTGTGTTCGAATAAATATGCTGCATTAGGGGATGTGGGTGGGTGGGTTTGGGATTTTTTTCCCCCACCATATAAGGGTGATATCTAAGACGGGGCAACGACGAAAAAAAGGCCAGTACAAATATTTGGTCCCAGCCGGTATTCGAACTCACGACCCGAGCATTGAGAGTCCGACGCTCTACCATTCGGCTATCCCGGCTCCCATATGGTGCATAAGGTATAAAGGGAACGGAACGAACCCCCCCTCTCCCCCCCTCCCCAATTATTTAGATGCAGGCTATTCAAACAAAGTCAGCAGTTTAAGTTAATATTCTCAAACGGAGGAAAAGTATTGGTTCCAGGGTCAGGGTGTCCAAACGTCGTATTTTGCTCCATTTCAAGCCAGTCTGCACAATACAAGGGTGGGGATGAAAAGCTGCTGCAAAACAAGTGAATAATAATAATAATGAAATAATAATAATAATAATTGTAAAGGCGCTTTACCCAATTTCATGAATCGGCTCAAAGCGCCGCGAACTGAACCCAACACGCACGCTCACGTGAAGCACACGCATTCTCTCACACTCTGCACATAAACACATTTCAATCACGTGGTGCGAAGGGTCAGCTCAGCTATTTAAGTTACGGAATTTAGAATTGCATTTGTTTTTCAAATTTGGTGGGCTGAACATTTCCAAAGCAGAGGGGGAGGAAGCCAGAGTACCCGGAGAGAATCTCCGTCGATCGGCCCGAATGAATGTCCAAACTGTCATACATACACTTCGTGCGTGAAATGTTTAGTGGAAATGCTGCTTTCTGTTTGCGGTTGTTGTCACAACAATTGGTTTCTATAATTTAAAAACGCTGGCTGATCAGCAAGGATAATTCGAACTACTTGAGCGCTCTGAGCCAGCATCTGCTGGGATACTGCGCTATATAAAAGCAATTTATTATTATTTTTATAATAATAATAATAATAATAATGAGGGTTCGTCTGGCACCCAGCCTCCTTCTGGAGCTCTGGGAGCATCCCAATAGTAGAGTGGCAATACATACATACACACTGAATACACGTCATATTACATGCACATCAAATACACGTCACATACACCTTACATACGCACAATCAAGATACACCCTAACACGACATAATGATGATGACAGTGATGATAGAACAGTCAATTCAGTCTAGATAATACAGCCGAGAAAAATATGGGATTTAAAGCAGTTTTAAAAGAGTCCGCCGACTCAGCATGGCTAACATGGGAAGGCAGGCTGTTCCAAATGACTGGACCGTGGTAGAGCAATGCTCGCTGACCTAGTGTTTTCGACTTAACCTGTGGAATGCGAAGGATGCTGGTGTCGGCGGAGGATCTGAGTTGTCTGGAGGATTTGTACAGCTGTAGTAGGAGGCATTGATGCAGTTATAGCATATAGTAGTGACTTTATACTGAATTCTCAATGAAGGATCACCGACATGTACGCCTTTCCCACAAAACAAGTTAAATACGATCGATCAGTTCACTGCATTTTCAGTTTGTGGATTGTTTTTCCTCCTTTCTTTTTCTCCAAGAATTTGTTCGACCCGACGGTTTAAAAAAGAAGGGAGACTCACTTAATTTCAACACCTGAATTTGCCAACTCGACAGAAACGATTGGTAAAGCCATCACTGAAGCGACTTCGAATTAATTTTTATTCCTACTCTTCCAGCCACGCCCCAGTGATCAAGGTGAAGACCCCAATGCGAATGATTTGAAACCAGTGTGTCTCACTTGTGTGTCGCAATCTAACATGTAAAAATACTGCAACAAACGGTCCCACCCCTGCAGATGGGGGTGCACCCCGTGGTTTGAAGGTGTACGAGGAAAACAGAATTTACGATGAGAAGGCCTATTTGGTTGGCGAAATATTACAAAATAGTAGTTTTGCTGCAGAAAAACGTCGTTCATCCCGTTTTTCTGACGACGACGACGACGACGACGACAACGACAACGACAACACCACACACACACACACACACACACACACACACACACACACAAAGCAACCCCCCCCCCCAAAAAAAAAAAAAAAAAAAAAAAAAACAACGGAAATAACACTTTTTCTCGCCCCCCCCCCCCCCCCCCCCCCCCCGCGCCCAGAAAAAAAGAAGGAATTGGATAATTGAGCGACTTGTTCATACTCACTGGATCTCGCAGACAAAGTTCATCTTGTATTCACACTGAAGGTCTCCCCATCTGTAGTCAGGATGGTCCTTCCAGTTGGTCAGGCAGTCCTGCGATCTTCCAGAATTCGCAGGCTCACCAGGGTACCAGTCCGTGAACCCCTCACTCAAGGGCCGTCCGCTGGTCGTCCACACCCAGTGCCCATCTGAGAAAATGTCCGTTGCTCCCAGCCAGGTACCTTTGTCTGGCAGTAGTGAGTGAGTGAGTGAGCAGCAAGTGAGTCAGTGAGTCAGTGTCGACCAGCCAGTCAGTCAGGTATAATAATAATAATAATAATAATAATAATAATAATAAAGTATTTAGTTTGTAAACTACAGTAGTAAGTTCAGTTCACCATAACTAACGGACTAGCTATACAACTGACCTAAGGACCGAAGAAACGACTGGACTAACTAACAAACTACAGGAAGAGCTCTTTAGCCGAACGGATGACTTAACTAACTGACTAACTAACAAGGTTCACGATTGAACGAACGCTTTAACTAACTAACTAACTAAACGAATGCCTGAACTAACTAGCTAACTACGGACCTAACAAGCTTACCTACTAACGAACGAACCAACATACTTACGAATGAGATTCATGACCGAACGAAAGACTAAACATCATCTAACTAACTAACTAACACCGAATGGCTGATCTAACTATACAATCAACTAACTAAGTAACTAACGAACCAACACACTTTGCATAACCTAACGAACTGTTGTAACTAACTAACTAACTAACTAACTTACTAACGTACTAACGAACTTACTAACTAACTTACTAACTTACTTACTAACTTACTAACTAACTAACTTACTTACTAACTAACTTACTAACTAACTTACTAACTTACTTACTTACTAACTTACGAATGGCTGGACTTACTAACCAGCTAATTAACTAACGAACTCACGAATAAACTAAACACACGACTGAACTAAGTAACTAAGTAAGCAACTAACTAACTAAGAAGTTAAATAACAGAAAAAAAATGGCTGCACTACTAACTAACTAACTAGCTAACGAACGAACGAACGACCGGCCGACCGACCGACCGAACGAACGAACCGGACAAATGCCTGAACCAAAGATCTTGGAAACAAGATTCCAAGGTCTTTGCCTGAACTATAAATAACTTCCTAAGTAACTTACAAACTAATTTACTGACTAACTGATTCCTGGACTCTGTCATTGACTGAATAGTAAACGTTTCTCACAGCCACGTGAACGACTGATGTCCTTGATAAAGTTGTTTTCAGCCGAGTTGTCCACTTCAGCCAGGCCGCCCCCGAACTGTCCACACATCTCCTGAATGAACGAGACAGGAGTTTAAGAAACCGAGTTCCTTGCCCTTTCTTTAATATCACCCGTATGTGGTGGAAAAGGACGCTAAACCCCCAAACACCCACCACCCCACCCAATATTTGAGCTCACCGCGGACTGCAAACCGACTTGGCGCACCGTGCCACAGACGGCAAAGCGGGCTTTGGAGGTGTACACATTTTATGATGTATAGTCTGACGAAACATTTCTTGGCTGTTTTTCACGATATCTCTGGAACTATTCACTTTATTGCAAGTCTACAAGGACAAGAACTATTCTGTTTTCAGAGACCCAACCGGATATATTTTGGTTTACTGTGTATGTTGTAGTTTTTGCTCTGTACATGGGGGATTTTTGGGTCAAACTGTCGAGTCTGTTCACCTCTACTCTAGGCCCTATGGTTTGATGCAGGCGAAACACAAGAATGCCCCTGACCGTGCGGCACGCACCGTACACACAACATGACTTTGCTTCGATGGCAGAGGTCCTGGACATGCACGTGCGACGTTCAGATGTCACTATATATCGGACATGCCGAATACTAATGGAAATGTGCCGGGAGACGCCATGGAGGCCTTTTTAGGGTTGAATTTGTAAACGGAATATACCTGAGCCTCGCCCCATGACAGTGCTTCGCTACCAACTCCATAACACGAGGACTGGAACTTGATCCATCCATCCGGGCACTTTGTGACTGTAACACACACACACACACACACACACACACACACACACCCCCAACACGCACGCTCACGTGAATCACACACATTCTCTCACACACCGGACATAAACACATTACAATCACGTGGTGCGAAGGGTCAGCTCAGCTATTTAAATTTCGGAATTTAGAATTACATTTATTTTTCAAATTTGGTGGGCTGAACATTTCCAAAGCAGAGGGGGGGGGGGGAAGCCGGAGTACCCGGAGAGAACCCCCGACGATCGGCCCGAACGAACGGTGCCACATACGAGAAGGAAAAATTCTTTGCCCCGAGTGGGACTCGAACCCCCCACCTCTCGCATTGGTGACAAGTCTCTTAACCACTAGACCACCGACCGCCCCGGTCAAATTTCACCTTGCAAAAACAGCAATTAAAACGCCGTCGCACCGGCCCCCGTAGTGTAGTAGTTAGCACTTCGGACTATGGACCGGGAGACCCGGCTTCGAATCCCAGCCGAGGCAAGCGGGATTTTTCCTACCTAGGTCGGCTCCTACCCAGAGCGGGTGTGCTATGGGCCCGATGGGGAGGCTGTTGCTACACAGCCGAGATTCACCCACTTCACGGGTGCGACTTTGGGGGTGCTTTTCTTGGTATGACACATCTTATGATGTGGATGATTACACGGTCGGCACCGCAGGTGCCGTAGTTCCCGGGCCTGGTTAATGCCGGGATATTTATGACAGGAAGCGTGGAATGCGGCCCTGTCCCGCAGTCCTAAACCACATGGACCTCCATAGCATCATCTTACTATCATCCTCATCTTCATCATCATGCATAATAAAAATTGTCTCAGCTTCCGAGCCCTCCCTGGGTTCCACCCGTCACCAGGGAGGAAAACCACTGGAGTTGGCAAAAGAGTTGGGGCAGCAAAAAAAAAAACAAAAAAAAACGCCGTCGCAAAATCAATGTCAATTCACAAAAAAATCAATGTAAACCAGCCAGATTAGCCAGATCATAATCCTGAGTGATCCTAAAGTCTTGCTACGTTCGTCAGGCATACAGACTGAAAAGGCTGTGGTAAACTTTCCATCTAATGCGCTTGATCCATACACCAGAATCAGTCACACAATACAGCATCTGAAACCATTGTCGGGACTCAGGTTGGCGCACATGTTGTTCTACGTACGTTTCCTTGAAAACAGTGGAAGTTTTGGTCTTGTGACCAATTTTCAAACTTGGGGTTTATAGAGAAAGAGAGAGAGAGAGAGAGAGGGGGGGGGGGTTGGGGGGGGTTTAACGTCCTTTTCCACCACATACGGGTGATATCAAAGACGGGGCAACGATGAAAAAGCCAGCACACATATTTGGCCCCAGCCGGAATACGAACTCACTACCCGAGCATTAGAAGTCCAACGCTCTACCGTTCGGACACCCCGGATACCAGAGAGAGAGAGAGAGAGAGAGATAGGGTGGGTGGGTCGGTGTTTGGGGGTTTAACGTCCGTTACCACCATATACGGGTGATATCACAGACGGGGCAACGACGAAAAAGCCAGCACAAATGATTGGTCCCAGCCGGGATACAAGAGTCAGACAGAGAGAGACAGAGACAGAGGCAGCCTCACCAGGCAAACCCAAGGCGCTTTCGATAGCGGTTACTTTCTCCATTACGATGTCCATGTTCTTGTTCAATGTCTCCACTTTCTCCGTCAGTTGTTCTCGCGTCAAAGCGCCCACCACGTGAGCACGTGCACAACTGGTGACGCTCAAGGTCAGAAATACGATGAGCCTCGAGACGTTAGACATGGTTTTGACGATGCTTCCACGACAGATGAAATCATGAGGGTTAGAGAA
This sequence comes from Batillaria attramentaria, assembly GCA_018292915.2. Classification (NCBI taxonomy): domain Eukaryota; kingdom Metazoa; phylum Mollusca; class Gastropoda; family Batillariidae; genus Batillaria; species Batillaria attramentaria. The sequence continues at coordinate 761,446 of JACVVK020000192.1, read as the reverse complement.
CCAGCCGTCTTCGTTATTTCTAGGGTCACAACTGAATCGTTCTTAGCTGTTTTGGTACTGTCTAACATCGTACCAGTTGAACACACACACACATTGTCACACACACACACACACACACACACACACACACACACACACACACACACACACACACACACACACACAGCACAGTGCTGTTTTTCTTTTTTAACCTTCGGACGACGTCGTGGGTAAAAAGTTGCACACACACATTGCTTTAGATGAACGTATCTCGGTCAATATTTATGTCACACCTTTGAAATTTCAGGACTTTGTCAATAAATGGTTTGACTATGTTCATGCCAAAAATTGTGTTGTTTAACTTGTAATTAGCAGATTAATTAAAGAATAAGTTGTGAATTGCCTATATAAAAACCATGGGTAATTTGTTTCCCACGATGTAGGACTAGGAATAAGTTGAAATTTACCTTTCTAAAAACCATGGGTAATTTGTTTTCCACGATGTAGGACTAGGAATAAACTGCAATCTGCCTATATAAAAACCATTGGTAATTTGTTTCCCACGACGTAGGACTAGGAATAAGTCGAAAATTACCTATTTAAAAACCATGGGTAAGTTGTTTCACACGATGTAGGACTAAGAAGTTTTTTAGCGACGTAGCCGGAAGGTTAAGTAAAACACAAAACAAAACAGCAACAACAACAACAACAACAATAAACACAACACAAAACTGTAGAGTTCAACTTACCGGCCACTGTATTCTGTATATATATTCACCTCTCCCGTTTCGTGAATCTGCGAATTCAACACGATGCAGGGTGCGACTGACCAGAACTCAACTGGGTCTCTGCTTTTATCGTGCACGCGCTGTTACATTACACCCCGGATCTGGGGTGACGCTGGGCGGGGGGGGGAGGGGGGGGGGGGGGGGGGGGAGAGGAGAGGTGGGGGGGGGGGGTCACAAACCGGCAAATCACATACACCTTCAATTAATTATCCTGCATAACTAGTGTCGTGCACATCCCGGACCTGGACCTAAACTGCCGAGGTAAGAGAAGTTCCGGGGGGGGGGGGGTGTCAAGAGAGAGAGAGAGAGAGAGAGAGAGATTATTGCTCTATTCACACGAACGAATGTTCGACAATGACAATGCTCCGTGTGAATCCGTAACGAGACCAGATTTTGTCTCATGGGACGTGGAAATAACTAGAACGAAATACTAGCTAGGCGATTCAGACTGGCCGGATACGCAGATGCACGCTTACGTAAAAGTTTTATTGTTTATGAAAGTTAGCTGCCAGTTTTGATATTTATTTGGAGTTGTTTGGGCACTGAGAGCAATGCACACACACACACACACACACACACACACACACACACACACACACACACACACACACACACACACACACACACACACACACTGAACTTTCTTCCAAACGCTCTCCATTTTCTCTTCGGATTCACACAAACGCAAATGTCGCTATGATTTCCTCTTGGAGTTACAAGCAGACAACACTTCGTAGACCACGCACACGTCAGTAGATATTACTAGAAAAGGGCTGACGATGTGCCACTTCCCAGTTCATGTGAGAGTCGTGTTAAATGTGTGTGTGTGTGTGTGTGTGTGTGTGTGTGTGTGTGTGTGTGTGTGTGTGTGTGTGTGTGTGTGTGTGTGTGAGGGGGTTGGGGGATGGTCAGCAGCTACAGGTAAGCCTTTGGACTCAAACTGACGTCCATGGACCATGCTCCCAGCCTGGATGCGATGTATCATGTGATCACACACACACACACACACACACACACACACACACACACACACACACACACACACACACACACACACACACATCGTTGTCACGACTGAATAGACATGTGTCACCAGATTTAACAGATTCAACTTTATTCAGAAATACTGAGAATCACAGTTCGGTCTGTCCCGATCTACAAACAAATAAATTCAATTCAAAAATACTTTATTTGTCCCTTTCGGGCAATTAAAAGGTAGCCGGTAACCGGACGGGCAATGACTAATGACAAACATCAAACAACAACATTAAAAATTTACCCCAAATATTATTATTCAGGAGTGGTAACGGACGGTGGTCAGAATGTCGTTCATGCTGTGGTAATGGAAGGCCCACATATCTACTGACTCAAAGTCTGTGAAAAAAAGAAAGGGGGGGGGGGGGGAGCGGAGGGGGGGGGGGGGGGGGGGGGGGGGCTCAGTCGTAAATTGTCCTAGAACCATTGTTTGTGTTTCAGGCATCATGATGAGTGACAAGAAACTTCAGTAGAAGGACGCTCCAGGTACACACGCTTGTCGTTTTCCTTTTTTATTAAATTTTATTTTGGCAAACTGGGGATATGTGTGTGTGTGTGTGTGTGTGTGTGTGTGTGTGTGTGTGTGTGTGTGTGTGTGTGTGTGTGTGTGTGTGTCTGTGTGTGTGTGTGTGTGTGTCTGTGTGTGTCTGTGTGTGTGCGCGCGCGTTCGGGGAATGGGCGTAGAGGGGGAGGCGGGTGGTGGGTCGTTCGGGAATTGTCAGAGAACTATTGTTTGTTTGTTTGTTTCTTTCCGGGATTATTTTTTAGTGAACACACCGAGGACGTCCTGTCAGTTGACAAGAACACCACCAGCTAGATGTCAATTGTCTGCCAAGTGGACACAAATTTTCAGTGAACAAAAATCTTTTATGGAATTCCAAAGTGTTTGTCATCCATATTTCCAAAACATTCAGTGGAACGAAAGTGAGGTTTGAACCTAACATGAAACCGTCTGAAAACGTGTCCTTTGAAAACAAATCGTGTACGAACAAAGTGAAACGAAATGCAAAATATTTCACCAGTTACCGAATTGCGATCTTCAGTTGTTTCGTAAGCTTATCGATGTACACCCTCGGGTTATTTTCAACGAAAGTTTGTCGTGCACATTCCTACGGAGCTGATATCATCCTTTGAATTGTGGGATATTCTCCAAACAAAACAATAAAATTGTAAGAATGATTAATGACAATTTGTTTGCGTGCGTGCGTGCGTGCGTGCGTGCGTGTGTGTGTGTGTGTGTGTGTGTGTGTGTGTGTGTGTGTGTGTGTGTGTGTGTGTGTGTGTGTGTGTGTGTGTGTGTGTGTGTTCTTACAAGGTAGGTGGGTTTGTTTGTTTCTTTGTTACAAGGTCGGAAAACGTCTTGCATACAATGGAAAACAAAGAAAAACAAAACTCAAAGACGGTGTTTGGGGAGCTCTGTGGCGCAGTGTTACTGTAAGCATCTGCGAGGAACGGCACTTCTTCCCAATAAATGTATCTGTGCCTCATATGGAGGCCACTTTAATGTTACAAAACACATTAACAAAAGTGTATCTACAATGACAGATGGATACATTTTCAAAATACATGTATACTCGGTGATTGCGAGTATGATATGTCAGTGTTTTTCGTCATAGGTTATATGTCATTGTGAACCAATAAGTAGAGGCTGGAAATACAAGCCGGATACATGTCGTAGCCATCTCGTTGATAAGCAGAAAAACAAAGCTGATCTCTCTCTCTCTCTCTCTCTCTCTCTCTCTCTCTCTTGCTTGTCTGTTTTGTTCTGCTTGTCAACATAGTTTGTTCTTTTTCTGTTTCTTTGTTCATTTGTCCGTTTGTTTCTGCTGCTTTTTTTTCTCCGTTCATTGTGTGTGTGTGTGTGTGTGTGTGTGTGTGTGTGTGTGTGTGTGTGTGTGTGTGTGTGTGTGTTGCTCATCCAATTTTCTCTGTTCTTATTTATTTTTTCTTCTATTTTTACTATGAGTTAGACGATTATAGTACTTAGCAACGGCAGGTATGAAAATTGACTGTAATGTTAACTGCCTCTACCGTTGTAAAATAAAGATTCATTGATTCATTGACTCTCTCTCTCTCTCTCTCTCTCCGCATGTGGGGGGAAAAGGACATTAACGCCCCAAACACCCACCCACCTACCCTCTCTCTCTCTCTCTCTCTCTCTGTTGTTGTTGCGCGCCAGTGTGAAGGCATCAGTGGCAGACGGATATAGTTTCCAATTGAGGTCAAAAGAATGTATCACCTACCTGAAACAAACACGAGGACAGAGCCACATTTACAGAAGACTAATCTATCTGTTAGTGTTAATATTGTGAGAGATTATTGCATGATCTGAAAGTCCGGTTAGCCGAGAGATAGCACACCAGGAAGTCCTGTTTGGCGGGCTAAACGCGTTTAGCGGGTTTGGCGGGCTAAACGCGTTTAGCGGGTTAAACGCGTTTATCTCCTAAACGGGCGAATAAACGGAAAATTTCGGTATTCACGTCTCTCTCGATAGCCTATACTAAACGGATTTCCGCGTTTAAAGTTAGCGCACCTGTGAGGGTGCGATAGCGGGCTTAAACGCGCATAAAATTATTAAATATGGCGGCAGTTTCGTTTTTCCAGGCAAGACAGCGGCGGCAATTGCGGAGAAACAGGATTTTTCGAGATAGGAAGAACCCTTTTGACACCTAAGACGATTACGAATAGGGGTGTTCGGTTTTACCGGTTTTCCGGTTAAAATCGGTCCGACTTTCTCACGGTTCGGTAAACCGGTTTCGCCTTAAAAAACCGGAAAACCGCGGTTTTTCCAAGGGACATCACTCGTCGTTTTTCAGCCGGGCCGTTACAAGACACCCTCCTCCTCCCCCTCCTCCTTATCATCATCATGTTGTTGTTGTTATTGTTATTGTTGTTGTTGGCTGAACAGGGAAACCGGGGTGGCCGAATGGTAGAGCGTTGGACTTCCAACATTCGGGTCGTGAGTTCAAATCCCGGCTAGGGCAAAATATTTGTGCTGGCTTTTTCATCGTTGCCTCGTCTTTGATATCATCCGTATGTGGTGGAAAAGGACGTTAAACTCCCAAACACCCACCCACCCACCCTTGTTGGCGGAACATTTCCAACGCAGGGGTACAGGAAGCCGGAGTACTAGGAGACCCCCCTCCCCTCCCCCCTTCCATCTCTTGGGAAAACGTTAGAAACAAAAGATGACGTATACATAGCCGCGGTTAACCGGTTTTAAACCTCGGTTTTCTATTGGAAAAACCGGTTAAAAACCGGTTTGAGAAATCGTAGCGGTTCCACCCTCTAATTACGAAGTGTTCCTGTTTCTCTCTCTCTCTCTCTCTCTCTCTCTCTCAGACTCCCGTTACCCAAACTCCAGGTTACGCCTAATTATCCCACGTCCAAGGATAGATATATTTAAAACTAGCTTATCATTCTCGGGTGCCACTCTTTGGAACAGCTTGGCCACTCTCATTACAACAAGTAGTTCACTCTCATCGTTTAAAAAGGATCTCATAAATTTTTTGGTATCCTAGATCATGAGCTGCTCATTGTCATTGCTATGGCTATGTCACTGCTTTTCACCTGCACATGCGTCATTACATTTTATTTAGCGCCAAGTACCCACATTCACCTTTCAGCAATATGAATAACGTTCCCTTATCTGTGCGTGATAACTCATCGTCATTTTTGTCCACTTCTATAGAAATTATGACATTATTTCCGCTTATGATTATGTTCTGCATAGGTGCGTGCGAATAATTCATGCGTGATGTTGTGTGTGTGTGTGTGTGTGTGTGTGTGTGTGTGTGTGTGTGTGTGTGTGTGTGTGTGTGCTGTTTTTTTTTTCTTTTTCTTTTTTCTTTTCTTCTTTCTTAATTTTTCAGTAGTATTAGCTCATGTAGTGTAGCAACGGCAAGTTTTAAAATTGGTATGAATATGCCTGTAACTTCTACCGTTGTAAAATAAAGGTTCTTGTCTTGTCTTGTCTTGTCTTGTCTCACACACACACACACACACACACACACACACACACACACACACACACACACACACACACACACACACAACACACACAAAACACACACACGCGCACACACACACACACACACACACACACACACACACACACACACACACACACACACCGTCACACACACATAATAATATAACATTCTTATATAGGGCAGTATCCCCACGAGGTGAGCTCAACGCGCTTTACAATTTCTGACTAAACTAATATTCATGAATCTACAACTCATACTGTCCACACACACACACACACACACACACACACACACACACACACACGACTGACTAGGCTACACACAGAGCTTGCAAGCGGCGATGTGCACTGTGTTGCGATCCCGTTTTATAAAATGCATAACAGAAAGTACTAGGTGGGTAGGGGTTGAGATTATAACACTGATAAGTGTTGTGTGGTTGTAATATTCGTGTTTGGAAAGGAAATTAAAAAAATGGTTAAGGTGGGATTCGAACCCCTAAACATCTGCGTCTGAAGCTGACATCTTTCTTACTGAGCTAACGCGGCCTTGGAGTCCATGACATCAAACACGTAATAATTATAATGTTGCATCAATATGGCAACGCTACACGCTCACATTGATTCGTCTTTCAAACTGTCAAAGTCGGACGCTTCTCTTTCAAGAAAACGATTCTGTCACCCAAACTGAACACAATGCTAAGCCACCAAACCGAGACGTCCCTGTATACGGGATAGCTTTAGTTTGTTGCGTTTCAGTCTGTGTCGAAGAACAACAGTCGCCATGATTGTCACTTCCTTTTAGATCTAGATCGAGGTTCAGAGAGCACCAGTGAATTGAATGAAAAGTGTCAACAGACTAGAACATTGGATTGTGCATTTTCATCCTAAAGGCGTAATTCTAATGGCATGGAGAAAAACAATGATCAAATCTGAGCAACTACTCACCGGTCACGCCCGAAAACAAGTTTGATTTTTCCCCGATGATGAGCAATATATCTTCGAGCGGGACTGGCGCTGGTGCTGGCCCTTCTCCGGGTTCTCCCGTCTTCTTTTCCTCCCTTTTTTTGTTCAGCACAGAACCTTTCAGTGCACGCCATTTTTCTTCCACTTCGTGGGTAGTCCGAAGCGACACGCCGCAGGAGTTCACTTTCTCTATGATTCTTTGCCATATTTCTGTTTCACTGTCACGAGTGATGGTGACACTGAGGCTGCTACACAGCGTAGCGTACTCCATCTGCATTTCTTCCAGGAGCACTCGTATTTCTTCCGTGCTAAAATTCGCCTTTCTTGCACGTTTAGTCTTCTCCATGGTTGCCGAAAATCTCAAAGAGAAATGAACGCAAATTCCACGTGCTGAAATGCTCTGAACCGAAAGAATCTCTTCCAAGAATCTATGAATATCTCACCGCTTCAGCTTCAGTGCCTTGTTTTCTGCACGGGCCACGCATGTATCCCTTAGTGAAGGTTTTACACGGGACATTTGTGTGTAATATGCTGACCTATCCATTCCTCTTGTCAAAGTCGATACAGGTCCCCTTTTTACACGTGATGCAGGTGTATCCTGTGCGGTATTCACCCTATTCGCCCTAACGGTATAAAAGCCATCCTGATTCACTTGCTATTCGCATTTGGCCCGGTAGTACCGACACGTCCGTTCCAGAGATTGGCACGTATTTTCGTCCGTTGTCTTCTATGGTCTACCGTCTGTAACCCCTCGCATCTTGCATATGGAGGTAAATAGTTCATATCTGTTATTTCCCGTGTTATGTTTCAGGTCAGCTATTTTCTCTTGTGTAGATATTACCAACGGTCAGGAAGTTAATATGAAACTCGACTATTGTGGCCGAAGTGTTATGTCGGCTAAGTATCTGTTTGGTTATCAGCCGTTTTACCAGTGAGTTTGTTAACACTGACCTGTCTGTATATTTTGCTGACTTGTCCGATGTGACAGCTGTAAGCTTCTACCTTTTACGCTTAGTAGTATGTCCAGTTTCCTTAAGCGTTCGTAACATAGGAGTGTTCGCTAGTTTGTACCATGGGTTAATGTTATCCCATAGGTAGGCAGTATGTGCTAGTTAAGTCCAAAGACTTACAATAGTGTATATTTGCACAGGGGTTGTAGCCCGAGTGGCTGTTTTTTTTCGGGAGCCAGTAGCTGCCCTCTAGACCCCGGCTTGTGTCGAGGATTTCATGGCCCTTCGACGACTGACTGAAGGGGTGGGAGCCTGACTGCCCGTATCCGGGATTCAGCGTGGGTGCTGGTTCGCGAGTGCATCAGCTGTTGTGAATGTGATGCTGTTGTAGAGCTGCCGAGCCAGTTCTATTTTCCGCCGCCTGTGGTGTTGTCTGCGGCTTCTAAAACTGCACATCTGCACATCTGCGCGCTTGACCATCGTTCGAGGTATCATCTCAGCGTCGTGCACGTTAAAACGTTCTCCAGAACTGAGCGCTCTTAGGTATAATTATCTGTATCTTTTGTATCTCAGGTATATCATTTATTACCTTGATATCTTTCGGTGCACCGTTTATTCAGTTTGATATCATTTGTATGCTGTAACTGTACTGTTGACGCGTTATGCTATGACTGTTTGTCTTGCCAATAATATTGTGGTGGTGTGAATCCCCGCGCGTCTCAGTGTCAGTTACTGTCGTGCGACTGCGTGTGAGTGAGAGCTACGAAAGTCGGAGCACGCACCTTTTACACCTACACTTTGCCGCACACGGCACGGTCGTGACTGACAGTCACCCAGCGCCCGTCCAAATAAAACGAGTTTTTCTTGTGATTAGCTACTTTTACTGTCTTTAACTTCATCAATCTTAACTACAAAAACACATCTTCTGTTGGATTATTTCAGTTATTGTTTCATGTTTTAACCGCTCTTCTTAGCCTGCCTCAGTTAGAGATTCTCATGCTTCACACTCACTATTTAGACGAACTCTGGATGCCTGATCATATGTCCTCATGATCATCGTATGTCTTCAAGTCACGTGGTTAACGCCCGTTTATCCCGCAAAGCCCGTCTTCCTCGGTTTAAATTGTGACTATTGTGGCTATTTTATGCCTGTGTCATACTTATTCTATTATCCTTTGTGGAAGGGACAGAACTCTCTGACTTTGGTCCCACTCTTGGCGACCTGGTTTGTCTCCCGCGAATCACAGTATTTTAGAGTTGCAGTCGTGTTATTGTGCATCGGTGGGCAGTCTGTCGCAAATGAATTAATTGGACATATCCTCGCCAAAATCTTTTTCTCCCCTGCCCCTCTCCGCCCCATTTCTATAATAAAGCTGATCATAATGAAAACTTTAATGAATGTCTCTACAAAAGCGAAATTGAACTGACGGGTCGAACGTAACAAAACCCTTTTTCCTTCTTATAGTATTTGCTATCATAATGTATGTGGTGCAAAAAAAAAAAAAAAAAAAAAGGGGGGGGGGGGGGCGGCGTTAAACCTTCAAACAAGCATTTTCATTTGTCGCACATATCCTGACACAATCGGGCAAAAGGTTTAGTCCCAAACAACCAATCAACACCTGTGCCAGGTGTTTGTGTATGTCCGCATCACCGTTAAAAAAAAACCGACCGTTTATCTTGCCATTTTCCCTATGTGAGCCCTACAAATGGATTTTTTTTTTTTTAATGCGTGTTTGCGGGTACATGGCAAGATAAATGGTCGTTTTTTACGGTGACGCGGACGGAGGAAAAATTCCCGGAGATCACCACTGCATTAGGGGCCTGTACTCTACAGTTTTCTATAATAAAAAGTTACGATCAAATTTGTTCTACGTTCCCGTATATGAAAAGCCTGATTTTCCTAGCCTGAGAAGATATCATTGAGAAGACTTTTGCATTTCTGCATCGCAAACACAGAGAGACATTGCTATGCACTGGCAACTGAACAAAAGGCGGCACTATGTAATGGGCCAATGCAGGGGAAGTAACGTACAAATCGATCAATTCTTACGTCCCTTGCCTTACGCCATCTGTCCACAGATAAATACAGTTAATAATAAAAGCTTGTAAGTCTTTTTCAGTTTTGATAATAAAACAATATGTAATATGCTTGTATAAGTTTACTTACAGATTCTGTAGGTAATTTCATGGTTTGGGGACAAATTTTTGTGTTGAATATTACATTTTCATCATGCATGGTTACTTCGTACTATGACAGGTTTTGATTGGGTCTGGTGAAGCTTCACTTACGAGTTGAAAATGCCAAGTAATAGTCCTGTGACAAATACGTCACAGCGACCTTGACCTTTAGGTTTTGCATCGGGCTGTCGCGACGACTGTCCGAATTTCAATACAATTTATAAAGTTCATTCACATACACACTCAGTCAGGGTTTGCTTTCCGGCAAACTTCTTACAACTGCAGCATCCTAGTTCGCTTTTTCTCAATTGCTTACAGACCTCAAGTATGACTGTGTAAAAAATTAATCTACATCTCCCTGAAGCAAACGGTTGATTAGTTCTTATATGGCACCGACAGTTGTTCTTGACCATTGTCACCGCACAGTCGATGTAGCATGCAATTCTGGCATTGTGCGCGTGTGCTGATGCCGTGATGTCGTGACATGACCACCGGGTTAGTGTAATGCCGCTGCTTTTGTTGCTACTGCTCACACGAAACTCGCTTCAGATGCGTATCTCGGCTACCTTTGATGAATTTAATGTAAAACGGAAACTTTCATAGTTCACTGAGTCTCCGACCAGTATGTCGGTTAACTTGGTCAAGTTGGACACTCTCACACATTGGCTCTGTGAATACAGCGTGCTAGAACACCCTTTCGTGTGTGTAGTTATAATCAACACAATCAGATTAACGTTGTTGTACATTTCACAGTCGCTTGAATGAACTGATGATTGTGTACATCATTTTTGCTAGCAGAAGAAGCGATCGCCGGCAGCTCTGCTGTTCAAGGGAGACTACCTGCGAGAGGATGACTGCGAATGCACGTATAGGATTAATTGCTTCCCTTTTCCTATAAATTGCTCTCTCTCTCTCCCTCTCTCTCTCTCTCTCTCTCTCTCTCAATCCGGGCTGGGGCTAAATATTTGTGCTGGAGACATTTTTCTGCTTGCCCTGCCCGGCCTGTCAGAATTTTATGTCGCCAATAGCATATGGTGGAAACTGAGGACGTCACGGACGTGACTCGCAATTCCCAATGTGTGTGTGTGTGTGTCAGTGTGTGTGTGTGTCAGTGTGTGTGTCACAGTGTGTGTGTGTGTGTGTGTGTGTGTATGTGAACAGGACACGCACTAAATTTCCACGGCACACCACACACAGCGGCAGTCGTAGCGGGTTATCTTCCCTGTTTTGCTAATTACTGAATCCCACCATGCACCTGCGCCTGCCAGTCACGTGCTCCGTGAGGTTGATGGAGTGGTCTGGATCTTGTCGATAACCTTGAGAATGGCATGGTATAGTAGATAATGGAATAAAGAGAGACGAAACAGTACACATTTTGTTGCCATTATTTTGTACCTGCCAGTCGGTCTTTAGCTGCCGAGTTCAGAGTTTAGGTACATAAAAATGTCTACAATTTAAACACGTGTGAAAAAAAAGAAAGAAAGACAGACAGACAGACAGACAGAAGGGTAAGTTTATTGTCTGTGACCAGTTTTGGGATGAAATGCTTGTGGCGTATGAAG
>JACVVK020000192.1:742500-747500 GCA_018292915.2 Batillaria attramentaria | reverse complement strand
AAATTAACTAGCTTCTCTCATACCCTCCCTGGGGAGCCGGTGAGTTGTGGCCAAGAAACTGCACATACAGTAATTACCTGTTGATATCGCCTGTCTGCCAGTATAAAGTCTGCCCTCCCAGTAACAACCGTTCAGTAAATTTGAGAGATTTCAGCGGATTTAGTAGTGGACGTAAAAGCGTACACTCAGTCATTATATCCGTTCGCGCTAGACAGGAACACACGCATGGCGTAAACACGTTATCTGTTCCTGTGCGGGCCTTTCCCGGTACCGAAACACCATTTACTTCTCTCCCTTATCTGGCGATACTCGGCAGTTGTCTCCCCTCGTCATCCCTCGCGCGCGAAAAGGCCCGGATGCAAACATGGCGGCAAAGTGCCTTGCGATGGTGGTTGTTTGGTGGCAGTGTGGGAGAGTCATGAAGTTGATAAATGTTTGTGTTCAGGTTATGCATGACATTTTTGTGCCTTATCGTGTCAGTTTGGTTTACATGGAGAATTGGTTACTTCAGTTTGTTATATGGCAATGTATATCATGCATTCCGGTCCTTGAACTTGAACTGACGTTATCAAATTCAGTAACCACGTCTGAGCATCAAGGGGATATAGCTTAGTGGTTACTGAGGACGTCAGGTCCGGCTGCAGAGCCTGACGTACTGGGTTCGATTTCCCTTGGTCAGTGGGCAGGGATTTGCTTCAGTGGGGATGTTTCCTCATCAACTGAACCGAGCCGTCAAATTCACGTGTGTATCAGTCTCGCAGTTTACGGTGCCTGTCTAAGCTTCGTGTCAGTACACACGCATGCATGAATACTTCATGTTACGTACACGTTAAAATTCCCATTCCAAATGGGAGGTACCGCGGCATGAAAAACAAGCACACACCATGCATACAGGTGGTGGTGGTGGTGGTGGAGGTGGTTGGGGGGGGGGATGGCACCGACTGTGCTATGGAGATATTCTCCCCCCCCCCCCCCTTCCGAATCATAAGTTTTCCCTGCTCCAGCGTGGGACTGTATGGGTCTAATTGTAAGCGAGGACACAGCCTCGAGCAGAAAAGCAAAGTGACTGGGGAAGGTGGTGGGAGGGCGGAATGGGCGAGTTCTGTGTGTGTGTGTGTGTGTGTGTGTGTGTGTGTGTGTGTGTGTTCTTGTTGTTCTTCTTGTTGTTTATGCTTTGTTTCTTTGTGTGCGTGTCATTTCAACAACAGCCGTATTTTCATCACCTTAATACAGCATACGCGTTGAAATCCAATCATGAACCGCGACAAACATGATGAACGGCAAAGCACCTGCAACCCACATCGGCACTAATACACACACGAGTACAATGGCCTCCGCCGCAGACACGCACACGACAACAGTTCGGAACATATCGAGACTTGGTGGCAGACGTGTTAATCCCATACAAGCAAGCTGTCTACCGAGGTTCTCGGGGGATAGGCAAAATGGCGGTAGAGTGTTTCCAATGTCATTACGATTCAAAAGGTGTACAAATGATAAATAATAAATCACATATATGTACAACAGAATTCTTGAAAGTACATCAACTCATTGCGCATTCACAAAAACACCCAAACACACACATGGGTGGGTGGGTGGGTGTTCGGGGGTTTAACGTCCTTTTCCACCACATACGGGTGATATCAAAGACGGGGCAACGAGGAAAAAGCCAGCACAAATATTTGGCCCCAGCCGGGATACCACACACATGGACCACACCCTGAAACAGCAGGCACTACGGATAAATGATTCGATCAGTAGAAGGCAAGTTGCAACAGATAAGTTTTAAGCTCTGATATGAAATATGACACGGTAGGTTGCTATCTCATGCTGGTAGGCAGAGAGTTCCAGCTGTTGGGGTGGTAATTGAACCGAAAACAGCGTTCTCCAAAAGATTTCAAATTTCTCAGGCTTAGGAAAGAGGTGTTAGAAGGGTGTGTGTGTGTGTGTGTGTGTGTGTGTGTGTGTGTGTGTGTGTGTGTGTGTGTGTGTGTGTGTGTGTGTGTGTGTGTGAGAGAGAGAGAGAGAGAGGTTTTGAACGTCCTTAGTAGCCAAGCTGTATTACTATTGTGGATGATGCATGGTCGACTCGGTAGCTACGGAAAAAAAAAAACAACCTAAAAATGAAACATCTTGTGGCTTCTTTCGTGATAAACCACTCGAACTAATCATGTAAGATCTGTGAAAACGTGTGACTACCGCTTCTACACTGTAAACACTGTAAACACGTGCGGAAGCTCATATTTCAGTCACACGACTTTCCCCTGAGCGCAATCCTCGACTAAATTGAAATAACACCGCAAACACTCTCCGCCATCTTCAGTAACCCCCGTGAAATTGTGATTGACTCGGCAGCTGTTCGGCCGATTGCATTACTATCCCGTGTGATCTCCCTTTAGGCCCAGACCTACCCAAGATCTGATCGTGGGGTCTGTAAAGCACCCCGCTCACAACCCTGTACCCGGGTCCTCGCTTCTCATAGACCCCTGCGATGACGGCCAAGTCGGGATAACCGAGACCGAGCCGAGCTAAGTGATACCTAAGAAGGAAAAAAACCAATAATACTCGGTGACAAGGAAAGTGGACAGTTGCCAACAACTTTGAGGTCCCAGTGTTATTTCACAGTGTGCACAGAAGCGGTCAAAGCTGTCGCATTTTACAGCACAGTACATTTTCAGCCTGGTTAGAGAGTGATTTCCTGCATGAGTTGTGCCTCCTGCATACACAGACCCGCAGCAAGCATGCATTTTTCGTGGGAGCTTTGTGCTCTGCGACGAAAAATGCGAGCTTGTTGCTGCAAGGGAGACAACACATGCAGGCAATACTCTCTAACCAGGCTGAAAATGTAATCAGTGTGTGCTGGTGAATGCGACAGTTTTCACCGCTTCTGTGCACACTATGAAATAACACTGGGACCTCAAAGTTGTTCGCAACTGTCCACTTTCCTTGTCACCGAGTATTTTTGTTTTTTCCTTCTTAGGTATCACTTAGCTCGGCTCAGTCTCGGTTAACCCGACTTGGCCGTCGTCGCAGGGGTCACAAAGGGAAGCGAGGACACGGGTACAGGGTTTCCCCGCTCAATGCTTCTCGGCAAAAAGAGAGAAGAAAAAAAAAGACACAAAAAAAGAAGACACAAGGCACATCATTTAGCCATATCCTGTCACGGAAATACACAGAAGAAGGGAGGGAATGCAAGACAAAGAATGAAAAGATTTCTTTTTTGATAACCAGGGGAAACATAAACAGAAACGAGAGAAAAAGAAATATATAGTGCCGACAAGAGGGGCGTTAGAATGGCTAGAGAAACGAAAATGCACATCGGTTGATGTACACGCACACATGCACGCAGGACCCAAAGCACGCACACACGCACACACGCACACACGCGCGCGCGCGCGCGCACACACACGCACACACACACACACACACACACACACACACACACACACACACACACACACACACACACACAAGAAAGTAATTTAAGTCAAGCAAAACACATTAAAAATGCAGAAAATCATTATAAATTTATATAACACTTTGGAACCCATTTAAAACAAACAGAAAAAGAAGCAGTAGCAGATTGTAGTTGAAACTGACTTGCACTAGTGTCATCTTCAGCTGACATCACCATCATCATCATCATCATCATCATCATCGTTGTGGTCTTCGTCGTCATCGTTGTCGTAATCATCATTATTATCAACGCCGGCGTTTATCATCGATAACATCTAATGACGACAATCTGGCGGACGACGGATGCGACGTTGAGGAAAATAATGGCGACGACGACTATGATGATGATGAGGAGGAGGAGGAGGAGGATGGTGGTGGTGGTGGTGGTGGTGGTGGTGATGACGATGATGATGATCGACGACGACGACGATGCCGACGACGACCACGGTGATGACGATGACGACGACAATGATGATGATGACGATCGATGACGACGACGATGATGATGGTGGTGGTGGTGATGGTGGTGATGGTGGTGGTGTCTGGGACTACAGTAGGACTCGCGTATATATTCTGTGGTAAACGGGAAAACAAAATAAATACAGAAATTGGCAAGAGACCAGACCTGCTTTTTTCGGTCACCTCTCCGGGGTATTATGATGAAGGGGGAGTTCTCGGGGGGCCTAGCAACAGCGGTATGATGGTCCCTGAAACTGACATTGCATGTCAAGGCGGTCGCAACGCCTGCCAATCAACTGTCATTTATACGGCACGTGGGACCTCTTTCGTGGATCATTATACGGCTCAAATGAACATCAGCCTCGCACTGAGAGAGAGAGAGAGAGAGAGAAAGAGGGGGGGGGGGAGCTAAAGTCAGAAACAGAATCAGAGACAGAATGGAAACGTTTTGTTATTTCTCAAGGGGAAAGCAAACCACATTTATATGGTTTACATGAGGAAGAAAAGCGTTCATACGCATTTCACGAGGAATCTGAAATGTTTTTTTTTTTGTTTTTTTGTTTTTTTTAACTCAGTGTTGCTCATACCCAAGTGGGGTTACAACAATCGTTTCTCTTTGACATGATTAGTTTTCCATACTTGTTCCCGCTGAATGCGGTCTGCACGCGATGCAGCCGGCATCGTGACGTGCTTGTTGCTTGCATAATAAGTTATCTTATCCGTCGTAATACTACAGCCTGTTTAAAAAAATATAAGGTAAAAATATTATTTTGCAGTGAAGAAAATCCACAATATCCAGAAAATTCGAGAAAAGTATTATTTTGAACGAGAAAGCGGTCGAATTTAGATAACAATTTTCGAAATTCTACCATAAATCTTGACATTGTGGACTTTTTGCGATATCGGTTGTATTGCAAAGGATAGGGCTATTTTTTTTATGCTAAATTTAATTTTTGATCAGCGATATTGTTCAGCAGCCATAAATCTAGAGGTATTTTAGTGGCAGCTCGCTTTCAGCCAACGCAATGACAAACACATCCGAATAGGCGAAGGCAGTTTGCCGAAAGGGCACATCTAGTTTTTTA
>JACVVK020000192.1:635000-737500 GCA_018292915.2 Batillaria attramentaria | reverse complement strand
CGCACAGAGCAGCAGCAGCAGCAGCAGCAGCTGAATCAGGAGGAGGTAAGTGGACTCAGTCGAAACAGATGCGTTTTCAAGTCAGACTTGAAAACTCTCAAAATCAGTCTGTTTTTTACGCTTCGCTTAATGACAAACTGATTCCTCCAATCCATGTTCAAGTCTGGTCAGTAAACCGGCATACGGTACATGCTAAATCAGAGAGCGCATCATAACACTTTCATTCTGTTAATGCACGGGAGACAACTCATGCAGACAATAATCTCTAAACAGGCTGAAAATGCACTGTGCTGGTGTATGGGACAGTTTTCACCGCTTCTGTACACACTGTGAAATAACACGGGGACCTCAAAGTTGTTCGCAACTGTCCACTTTCCTTGTCACCGAGTATTTTTGGTTTTTCCTTCTTATGTATCACTTAGCTCGGCTCGGTCTCGGTTAGCCTGAGTTGGCGGCCGTCGCCGCAAGGACCTAGAGTTATCGACGGACCCGGAACAGGGTTGAATGCAGACTTGTCTGTAGATGTATTTGTGCATGTGATGTCAGTTGTGGTGTGATGGTGGACATCACCAAAACAGCTCAGAACAATATCACTTACTCACTTACTCATGCCCATTATGCCGTCTGGCATGAAGTACATGTACAGCAACAAAGGATCGCCATTCCTGCCGGTTCTGGGCCTGCTTCTGAACAACATGCAAGCCTAAAAATCTTAAACTAAGGGCCTTTAGGGAAAAAAAAAAAATCAGTCGAGTCAAGTCGACTTTGTCCGTTTTTGTCCACTTCCGGGAACCCATTTCCGCGTTGTCGATATCGAGGCTATGGGCGGCCCATCACAGAGATCACAGGTTTTCCCTCGGACAATTTCCACGGAGTGGGCTTGGTCTGGGTGCTAAGGAGTTAATGAACCACAACTCTGTTCTCGCCGTAAATCAGGGGAGACGACCATTAGAGGCGGCGCCTTCTGCACATGAAGTCACTGGAGTGGAAGCAGGAGGCGAAAGGCTTCACTGACCGGCCTTGACTGACCCGCGGTCACTACTGATACTGATGCTACGGTCGCTGACGTGTGTGTGTGTGTGTGTGTGTGTGTGTGTGTGTGTGTTGTGTTCTTTAGAGGTCTTTCATGTGTAGGAGACTAATGGTCGAATGGTCCTGATTTTTCAGATTCCTCTGCCCATCAGACCCAGTCAGGTCCGAAGTATTCCGAAGCTCTGATCTGTTTCAGGTGTGGTGGCACTATCAGTTCTAAATTACGTGAGCTTCCACTGAGATGATTGCTTAAGGGTCATGCAGCGCTATCAAACAGAATGGCTTGTCTGATAAGCAGCCACGTAAAAGTTAACACCGTTGATTCTCAAGTTACCGTACCTTGCTTCTGTAACTGAGAGAGTCCATAAAGCTCACTATTGCCTTTCTGGAACCACAGAAAGTCAATTCCCTGTCAGCTTTGGCACCTAGATCCATCCCAAGCAGACAATAAAAGACCATTGAGACGGAGTCTAGGCTGGCCACGTCTCCTCTCAGCTAAAACATTTTACAACTCTGACCCCGTCTGCCGTTCCTTTTCACCGTCAGCAGACATGATATCATTGACGCATCCCCCATAACAAGTCACTCCCTTTATCCGGAAGCTTGGCCGTTTACAGGCTACACACCGGTATTAGCTTCCGGGGCATGTAGTAACAATTCGGCTAAATATAGTAGAAAATCTTTGCCCCTTTTAAAATTTGTGTGCAGAGTAAACAATGGCAATCTGGTGCTTTTTGTTGGCTTTGTAAACAAGTTTCATGCCAGGTAATAGTAAAATTAGGGAAAAATGAGGCTGGCTTGTGGACTATTTGTATTCATGCGCGGCTGGCACAGGAGCCAGCAGACGACCGTGGAATGAGGGGGTATGTGGTGGCTGCCAACATTGCCAAAAAACGGAACATTGGAATTTGTTTAAATTTCCTCTACGCATGAGTCTATGGCTGCCTGATTTTTGTGATTTTTTTGGTGAATTTTAAAGCATTTCTAGGGTGTCATCTGCAGCGGTATGTGTAAGAGGAATATATAGCGTTTTCCTCCAGATTTGCATCTGTGTAACGTAGCCTGTATACAGAGCTTGGCCAATCTAAAAACTCTCAATTTTGCCTTGAAATTGCCTAAAAATCGCCAATTTTGACATTTTAGGATGATTTTTGAGGCAAAATTGCAAATCTGTCCATTTCGGGTTTGGGCACCTAATTTCTAATTTTCACATGATAAGCAGTATAGTTGAAGTACTCCATTAACACCCCCCCCCCACCGTTAACCCCCCCCCCCCCCCCCCCGTTACTCCCCCCCCCCACTTACCCCCCCCCCCCCCCGTTACCCCCCCCCCCAAACCGGTCCACATAAACACCATGAAGCCTGTGCTCTGTTCAGTTTAGTTTGGCACTACCCCATCCTACCCTCCTTTTTCCCCCACCTCCTCTCTCACTCCTAACCCATGTGACCCCAGCACTAACCATTTAACCCTAACCTGACCCTAGTAACCCTAACCTGCAACCCTAACCCTCACCTTTACACCTTCCCTCCCCCCCCCCTCTTCCCCCCCCCCCCCCCCCCCCATTCCCCTTTTCCAGTGCATTTTTGTGAAATTTCATGCATTTTATTCTATATTTGGGCAGCATGTGCAGTTCCAAGGACAGATACTCACACATTTTACTGTTGATGCTGCAGCAAGCTTATCCTAAAAGTGGTTTCAGCAGGTTTCATGGTCTGCATGAGAAATCAGCTGGCACACAGGCTGTTCTCCTCAGGCCACTAGGAAAAACTTGCCAGTAGATTGGCTGCATACTTGGTGTGAGTGTGGCAACTGTTTTGGTGATTCCAAAGGGGGTAGGTTCAAAATACCTATTGCATGCTGTAAACATGGCCTGAGAGACTGTACTGGCTGATTTTGAAGATCCCAGATGATTTTGATTATGTTCAGGAACTGAAGCAGTTAGCCCGCAGCTGTGAAATCTGACTAGTTTTGAGGGGTGGTATAGGAAAAAAAGCACCAAAAAATAATCAACTGCCCAAAAGTTATCTTGTTAGGTTCATTACAGACAGGACATGTGTAGCTACTTGCTGTGAAAAAATTGAGTTGATAATTTGAAAAGAACTTGTGTTTTAGTGGTCTCAATAGTTGTGCAGTCATGAAAAAAGTGTGCCTCTGCTGCTTGACTTTTCATGTATGGGTTGGATCAGTAAAAGTGCTGCTGTAAGAGAACCAAGAAGTTTTGAGAGCTAATCTTTGGCAGTGTATCTTGAAAATGGATGAGGTTTACAGTGGCAAATTATCTTTCTAGAAAAATGAGTTTAAGGGGTGTTTACAGGCTACACACCGGTATTAGCTTCCGGGGCATGTAGTAACAATTCGGCTAAATATAGTAGAAAATCTTTGCCCCTTTTAAAATTTGTGTGCAGAGTAAACAATGGCAATCTGGTGCTTTTTGTTGGCTTTGTAAACAAGTTTCATGCCAGGTAATAGTAAAATTAGGGAAAAATGAGGCTGGCTTGTGGACTATTTGTATTCATGCGCGGCTGGCACAGGAGCCAGCAGACGACCGTGGAATGAGGGGGTATGTGGTGGCTGCCAACATTGCCAAAAAAACGGAACATTGGAATTTGTTTAAATTTCCTCTACGCATGAGTCTATGGCTGCCTGATTTTTGTGATTTTTTTGGTGAATTTTAAAGCATTTCTAGGGTGTCATCTGCAGCGGTATGTGTAAGAGGAATATATAGCGTTTTCCTCCAGATTTGCATCTGTGTAACGTAGCCAAAGGCTGCGAGTTATTGCTACCTTTTGCGTCGACTTCTACATTCACAAACTACTGGCCATAAAATATGACTGAACAACCTCATAGTCTTGTCGTGGAAATATGAGAGGCAGTCTGGGAGAACAAGATTTAGATTCACTCAGTCCCCCCCTGCTGATTTAACTCTGTGCTTACCGACAGTGACTATTATATTCTGCCCAAGGGACGCCGTGGTCTCACTTTCATTTCAGCAAGAGACACATCATCATCACACGCAGCAGAGGCTGGAAACTAAACCGAATGAGGCTGACACGGCCGGAGTTTCGCTGGATGGGTCAGTTTCGCTATAAAAGCGCCGATGCTACCAGCCCTGCAGTGTAGTGGTTAGCACTTCTGTAGACCTGGATTCGAATCCCAACCGAAGCAAGCGGGATTTTTTTTTCTGCGTAGGTCGGTTTCTACCCAGAGCCGGGGTGCTATGGGCCCATCTAGCCTATTTCGAGATTATTGCCTGCATGAGTTGTCCCCCGTGCATACACAGACCCGCAGCATGCATGCATTTTCCGTGGCAGCTTGTGCTCTGCCACGAAAAATGCATGCGTGTTGCTGCAAGGGAGACAACTCATGCAGGCAATAATCTCGAAACAAGCTGGAAATGTACTGTGTTGGTGAATGCGTCAGTTTTCACCGCTTCTGTGCACACTGTGAAATAACACGGGGACCTCAAAGTTGTTCGCAACTTTCCACTTTCCTTGTCACCGATTTTTTTTTTTTTTTTTTTTAACCTTCTTAGGTATCACTTAGCTCGGCTCGGTCTCGGTTAGCCCGACTTGGGCGTCGTCGCAGGGACCTAGAGTTAGCGACGGACCCGGAACAGGGTTGGCGCCGGGGATATTTATGACAGGAATGCGGCCGTGTCATGCAGTCTCAAACTGACAACATGGGCCTCCATAACATTTTCAGACCATCACCCTCATCCTCATCATCGTGCATAATAAAAGTTGTCCTTAGAAAAGATGGGATTAGCCTGTTTATGAAGGCAGTGTTTTGTTTTTTTTTTTTTTTTCTTGATCTCAACGAAAGAGGCTGCGTGTTCCAAGTTTTGAGGCCAAGGGTGGGTGGGTGTTTGGGAATTTAACGTCCTTTTCCACCACGTATTGGCGATATCAAGGACGGGGAAACGAGAAAAAAAAACAAAAAAAAAACGAAAAATTCTCCCTACCTGGAATTGGAGCTCACGCCCCGAGCATGGAAAGTCCAGCGCTCTACCATTCCGCTGTTTGGAGGCCAAAGTCAGTTTGCCATGTCATGACGTGTCACGTGCTAATGGCACGAATACTGCGGTTGCCGATTCTCGTTTTAGCGCGTGAACATGCGTGAACGTGCGCGATTTTGGACCGAGACTAGGCTTGATAGACTCGGCATGTGGGCTACTCGAGTCACACACGATGCCGCACTACCACTGCGTTGCTATCGGCTGCCAAAATGGCTCGAGAAAATCAGATAAGCTGGAGAAATTCCCAGAGATGGTCTTACCTAATGGTGAGATCGTTCAGTTTGAGCCCTTTTCTTCAAAAGTTTCAAGAAATTTGTGCCGATCTGCTTCAAGGGCTAGAGTGATAAGCTGCGCTTTTGTGTAGCCACTAAAACGCACGCCCCTGTCTTTCAGATATTTTTTTCAGTTCAGGAACTTTCATTGATTTAATTTTATCGCGAACATCTTCGCCGGTAGAAACGCTCACGTTGCTCGCCATCGCATGCGTAGCCCACATCAGGAGGACCGTTCGCGTCTCCGGCGCTGGAGAGCACCCGACTTTTCGTAACCGGCAACCGCGGTATTCCCTAAACAAGAAGTCTTTGCATGGTGCACACGGCACAAAAATTACCACCATGAGCATAATTAGGGAAAAGCGACATGATGCAGCGAACATCACCTCTTCACTCAAAGTTGTCGCCGTCTGCAATCCCATTTTGCATTGTCTGCGTAGCAGGAAAAGTTGCAAACCGTAAAAGGGAGACTTTGAAAGGGTTCCTCTCGGTTAAATTGTCGGCACTGCCTGGTCTATCCTAGTTGCCGTATATTTACCCGTTTTCAGGGGAAATGGTTTTTTGTTTTTGTTTTTTTTTAACCCCGTTGGGTTGGGGATTTGCGGAGAGAGAGAGAGAGAGAGAGAGAGAGAGAGAGAGAGAGAGAAATGAAATGAAATGAAATGAAATGAAATGAAACTTTATTTGTCAACGGTAAAAGACATTGGTCCAGTGGTCCAGTTTTCATTCTTGCCGTTGCTAATGCTACACACACACACACACACACACACACACACACACACACACACACACACACACACACACACACTCTCTCTCTCTCTCTCTCTCTCGCTCTCTCTCTCTCTCTCTCACTCTCTCTATCTACTACTGACGTCCGCTCACACTGCAGACAGAGAGAGAGAGACAGACAGACAGATAAGCAAACATGGGGAAGAAGTGGGTCTTCCATTTTCAGATCAAAAGTACATGTAGTAGCAGTCTATCGGAATCGAATGACTAAACGTACGACTGTAGATCGTAAGGTCGCAGTTTCCAATCCCGACTGGGTTAAAGCGAACATACGCAGCGATTTCTTGATAATTTATGTTGCGTGTAGTTTGTTACCTTTCAGTTCTAAGTTCGTGTGATATGTAGTTCGTGTGTGTGTGTGTGTCTGGAACGCTTTACCTGTCACCATTAGGGACCTTCCCACGCTGACTCAATTTAAGGCCCATTTGAAGACCTACCTCTTTAGGCAAGCTTTCGAGCTGTAGACCGACCACTGTTTCATCGGCACTCAGTGTGTCAGTGTGTCAGTGTGTGTGTGTGTGTGTGTGTGTGTGTGTGTGTGTGTGTGTGTGTGTGTGTGTGTGCGAGCGCAAAGAGTGTTTCGTAGAAAACAGATAGGCGCTATATAAACTGTATTCATTATTATTATTATTATTAAGTGAGTTGATGTTATGTATGTAATTCATCTGATTCATGTACCCCTATCGGGGTCAGGAAGAAACCGACTTGACTTGTTTTCTTTATTGAACTTTTTCAGAAAGCAATCAAACTTGCACATATGACTTATCCGGTTAAATCTTAGTCTTTCGTGTTTTTGTTTCCTGTTTTACACTCAGAGGTAATTGTACAACAGGAAAATACATGTCCAGCTGTCTGTTTATTGTACATTGAGGAACAAACATTCACACCCTTTGTACTGCTGAAGCAGAAATAAAACAGCCCCCCCCCTCCCCCCCCCCCAAAAAAAAGTCTTTCGTGTTGTTGGGTTGGGTTGTTGTTGTTGTTCTTCTTCTTCTTCTTCTTTTTCTTCTTTAGTAGCGCAAAGTCCTTCAGTTGAAGAATTAAGGAGTGATTCAAACAAACCCATTATTACATAGAGAAGTCTCCTGTGTTTGGAGATAGGAATATGTTTTGGTTTGAGTAAGCCAAATTCAAAATCGGTTTCCGGCATCCTTCAGCAAAAGTGATGATCAAGGGACGGAACTCGTGTTTTCAGTCTCTGATCTCATTACGACATTGTAATTAGAACTGTTTATCAATTCATAAACTTCTTACTTTTAGCAGGCATGATTATACCCCAAATCAGACATAATGAGGAAACTCTGGTGAGAAACTATAGCACGTTTTGAGCTGGATGCAAGGATGCACTTACCTACTTCCCAGTGCCCCAGGGGAGCCGGGGTGGCCGAATGGCAGAGCGTTGGACTTCCAATGCTCGGGTCGTGAGTTCGAATCCCGGCTGGGGCCAAATAGTTGTGCTGGCTTTTTCATCGTTGCCCTGTCTTTGCTATCACCCGTATGTGGTGGAAAAGGACGTTAAACTCCCAAACACCCCACCCACCCTCCCTCCCAGTGCTCCAGTCTTTAACTCAATTCCTACCAAGAAACTTTGGGGATGTGCACCAGTGGCCTCACGAAAAAAAAATTTAAAAAAATCAAAATTAATTCATTCAAAGTTGCATGAATGTAAGTTTGGCTTAGTGGGAGTGTTGCACATTGATCATACTCGTGTTTGTTGCAGTAAGAGCCCTCAAGGAATCTTGGGTGATTTTCGCATACTGGGCCAAAACCGAAATACGCGTGCGCGGTACAAAATGTGTTAATACACGTACTTACCTTCACGGTGGAGAGAAGACGATAAGCCTCCTCCTCTCTAACCTCCCCCCCCCCCTCCTCCCTGCCTCCCCCCACCTCCTGATCCATACTCCCCACCCATCCCTGATTACCTGTCAACAGCAGAAGTCAGTGATGGGAATTTGAAACGTCAAAACCGACCTTAATATTTCTAGTGTTTTTTTGCATTGAATTTGGGGTTAGTGTCAAGCCCACAAAACGCCAAGCAACTCTCGATGTGACACCGAGTTGAATCAATATTCTTCAGCTCTGCCATCACTTTAAGCGAAGTTCGCTCGCTTGAAGTGGTTTGAATTTCCCCAAAGAAAAAAATAGCCGGTGGCTGTAAAATTGAGAGAGATGGGGAGGGGGGATGGGGGGACGCAGCGAGAGAGAGAGAGAGAGAGGGGCGGGGGGGGGGGTAGACGGCGGGGAGAGAGAGACTGAGAGCGAGACTGAGAGAGGGAGAGGGAGCCGGAGAGAGAGAGGGAGAGAGAGAGAGGGGGGGGGGGGTAGGGTGAAAGAGAAGCAGAGAGAGAGAGATGGAAACTCAGAAAGAGAGAGGGGGGGGGGGGGGGGGGGGAGGGGCGGCTAAGGTGAAAGAGAAGCAGAGAGACAGAGAGAGAGATAGAGAGAGGCAGAGAGACAGCGATGGAAACTCAGAGAGAGAGAGAGAGAGGGGGGGGGGGCTAGTGGGGAGAGAGAGAGGGGGGGGGGGGGCTAGTGGGAGAGAGAGAGAGAGTCGCAGTCACGCACAGCCATCCCATGAGCACTCGCAATTTGCCCAACCATCTCGAACAAGGGTACAATCAGGCATGATGTTCAAATGTTGTCTCCTCCCCTCCTACCCCCTCAGCCGCTTCCATTTCAATGTTGACGGTTACCCAGGCGGCAAAGCCGACAGCTTCACTTCCTATTGAAACTGGTAGTTAAGGAGAACGTGTGTTTTTTGGCCCAAGCTCAATACGTGTCGTTTGTAAATGTTGCAAATTAGCGAAGCGATTCAAATACGAGTAGCTGAGGGCGGAGTGAATAAGAGAGACTGAGAGAGAAAGAGAGAATGTGTGTGTGTGTGTGTGTGTGTGTGTGTGTGTGTGTGTACGAAGTGAGGGGGTGGAAGTCTACTGAACATCCTTTTCCATCTCGTAAAGATGGTATCAAAGACGGTTCAACGAGAAAAAGCCAGCACCGGCAGATACATGTTTGGCCCCAGCTGGGATTCGGCGAACTCACGACCCGAGCATTGAGAGTCCAACGCTCTACCAGTGTACATGTGTGTGTGTGTGTGTGTGTGTGTGTGTGTGTGTGTGTGTGTGTGTGCGTGCGTGATACGCGCGAGCGTGCGTGCGTGCGTCAGTTTTCTTCACATACGTTACCACCGCCAACTTATCTAATCTTTAAGCCACATTCTTTCAAGCCGTCATGCCTTTTGGCTCGTATGAAAGCCGGCCGAAGATTGGAGGAATACCTCTTTGATCTTTTCTTCATTACGCCGAATTTCCTCGGAACAGCTGTGTAACTTCTCGGGGCTTATGGGAGTTCTCCGGGACGGAGCCCTTTGGTTGTCTTATCACTTATCTCCCCTGCTACTGGGTGAAAGTTGGGACAGACGTTTATGGTCGTCATTCGGCGAATCTCTTTCTCTCTCTCGTGTGTGTGTGTGTGTGTGTGTGTGTGTGTGAGAGAGAGAGAGAGAGAGAGAGAGAGAGAGAGAGAGCGTATTTTTCTGTACATGATGCCGGACTGATATCATCATTGTCATCATCGTTATCAACTCAGTGTCATTTTCTGTTGACGGCTTCGTGCGCTAGTGTTTAGCAACTCACTCACGCTCAGGTAAATCTGTATTTGGAAGACTTTTTTTTTTTTACTTCAGAAAATATGGAGATCATCCCTATTAATGTAGAACCGGCCACTTAATTAGGAAGAAAATCCAGTGCAGAAAACAGAGGCTGCCACACGATGTGTGTGTGTGTGTGTGTGTGTGTGTGTGTGTGTGTGTGTGTGTGTGTGTGTGTGTGTGTGTGTGTGTGTGTGTGCGTGCGTGCGTGCGTGCCTCTGTGTGTGTGTGTGTGTGTGTGTGTGTAGACACTACCGAAGGTGAACCCTATGCCCCATACTAACTTGAACCAATCCGGCCTCCCCCACTCCCACCCCCTCCCCCCCCCCCCCCCCCACCCCCAGCCCAGACACTCCGTCCAGGACTATTAGCTTCATAACAACTTGCAGCAGTTTTGACAGCCACCGCCACGAAACAGGAGACAGACATATTGGTTCCTCAGTCCAGGTCAACGCAGGACGCCATTTAAAGGTCCCGGTCGGGCGAACCATATCATTATTTTCTGCTCAAATAGTTT
Source organism: Batillaria attramentaria (assembly GCA_018292915.2). NCBI lineage: Eukaryota > Metazoa > Mollusca > Gastropoda > Batillariidae > Batillaria > Batillaria attramentaria. The sequence goes on along the minus strand of JACVVK020000192.1, from coordinate 727,222 downwards.
CAGAGCTTCGGGTGGAGGAGACGCGCGTCTGCCGGCTACTTCGTCCTCTTCCAACTCGGGCGATGCCATTAGCGAGAGAGGTCTGGCGGCCATGTGACCTGACGGCAACGCCTTTAGTGCACAATTTGTGTCGCACGTGCTTCAATCTGAAAGGGAACCGGTGACACAGAGATGGTGGTGGGTTGGTCAGTGGCGGAAACTGAAAGCAGTCTGGCGACGGTGTGTGTCACAATGTGTGTGTGTGTGTGTGTGTGTGTGTGTGTGTGTGTTAACTGGTCGTTATGTTGTTTGAACGGGTTTGGCGCCCTTTTCCACTGTAGGTGAAGATTTGGTTTTGCTGTTGTTGTTGTTGTTGTTGTTTACCAACGACGAGATAGCGAGAATACAGCCAGTACAAATGTTTTGCTCCAAGTCGGGATTAGAACTCATGGCCGTAGCGGTGAAAGTCAGTAAATCAATCAATCCGGCTAACACGGCTCTCCTCAGTCCTCTGTGTGTGTGTGTGTGTGTGTGTGTGTGTGCGTTCGAGGCGTAGAAACTACAGTATGTCGAAAGACATACGGGCTAGCAAGGGTTCACGTAACCCGCTTCCAGAGCACAGGGACACAATACAAGAGTTTTTAAAAGTGCTCAGACTGTTTCAAACGAATGCGTTCTGTCTGAGGAAGCTGGTCATGTCTTCCGTTCACACTACATTTGTTTTCTTCTCCCTTTTTTTCCCCACAGGCCGTGTCGCCACTGTCAACGAAGTGAAAGGTAAAACTGGCAATTACGCTGTTTAGACCAAACTACACCTATTCACATATATCTGGTGATACACGATACAGTACCAGCCTACCACTTTTGTAGCAAGACTGATGTCACGGGTCTCTGACAAACACTTTCTTTCCCGTTAACACCGTCCTGATGAATTTCTTCGCCATTTTAAAAGTCACCAACCATACAATTCGCCTCCCCCAGTATTTGTACAACGTATACTGACATATATCTGACTGTTGTCTCTACCCCGCTTTTATTTCAAGACACCCCATGATCACGTCCTATATGGGGTGGAAATCCTACACCCTTTCACGAAAGGCAGTCAGATTCGCTAGACCATCAGCCACCACGCGTGTCGCCATCTTGGGTGACACTGTTTTATTGGTCTACGTCGACTTTAACATCCCATCTTTTGTCCTCGCATCATTAATCTGTTACCTCGCTCCCACCTTGCTGCGTTCGCCAGACACTTTTCAGTGAGGCGGAGTTCATTGAAGGGAGGAGGGTCAGGCGGAGGGTGGGTGATGGGGGGGGGGGGGGGAGGCATGCTTTCCTTTTCCCGCTCGACTTATGTCCATAGGGTGGGTGGGTGTTCTGGAGTTTAACGTTCTTTTCCACCACGGAAGACGGGGCGACGAGAAAAAGGCCAGCACAAATATGTTGCCGCAGCCGGTATTCGAACTCACGACCCGAGCATTGAAAGTCCAATCAGTGTTCTACCATCTGGGCACCCCGGCTCCCCCAACTTCCGTCCATGGTATGTATGTATGTATGTATGTATGTATGTATGTATAAGGACTTCTGTCCATAGTATGTATGTATGTATGTATGTATGTATGTATGTATGTATGTATGTATAAGGACTTCTGTCCATAGTATGTATGTATGTATGTATGTATGTATGTATGTATGTATGTATGTATAAGGACTTCTGTCCATAGTATGTATGTATGTATGTATGTATGTATGTATGTATGTAGAATTACTGCTGTAACCTGCAAGATACCCGGGCACGAATGACAACGGAGGACTTTTAACCTTAAGCTGTAGTGACCCGGATTCGTAGGCATAAAGCGCCCCAGCTCAATAGAGCAGATATGGGCTCTGACCAAACAACAACAACAGTAACAACAAGAACAACAACAGCAACAAAAACAACGACAACAAATCACTGAAAACGTTTGTCCACATACACAAGCAACCTAACATTTGGTGTAAACAGGTTTATTGTAATACTGACAAGTCGTTCAAGTAAACAGATAGTGAGCATAAACAAGCGGCACCGCTTATGTTAATGATCAGTGGGGAAAAGTACATACTGACAGCACTGACATGGCAGACTAAACTGGTAAGTAATTATGATAGATTAAAACTACAGAGAAGAGAAGAGAAGAGAGAGAGAGAGAGAGAGAGAGATTCTATGTGCACTCACAACAACGAAAACAATAACAACTACAACAACAACCCTCCACTTATGAGCAGATTTATAAGTTTTTAACTTGTTGTGCTGGGCCTCGTGGAAATTGTGTGAGTGCATTTTCTATTTGTTCAAAATGAATAAAAATTGTTTAAACCAACAACCCTCCACTGGGTTGCGCTAGATTCTGTCAAGGAGGAAAGATGAAACTAAAAACAAAAAACAGAAAACCTAAAACCTAACATTTACTCAGGGGCAGCATAAAATACTTTACAAATTTACACTGAATCTGTGCTTTTGATCTGTTTCCGTTTTTGAGAACAGACTGGCAATGTAATACATAGTGTAATCGCGCAGACAAGAGGTGGTCGACTACCTTTTCAGTGAACAACTGAAGCCGTCTTTTGGTGTGTACAGTGTTTTTGTGCCATAATGGGTTTTGTTGTTGTTGTTGTTGTTTTTTCGTGAGAATCATTCGCTGTGATACAATTCACATCATGTACCTTCATGATCACGTCATCCATGGTCGGAACCTAGGACAAAAGTACAAGCGGGAAAAGAAACCGTGCCTGGGGGCCCAGTGCGGGGGTAAATCCCTGAAAGATGTTTTATGGTTGGTAAAGTCGAGTAAAATTATAGCCTTCAAATCCGGATGGATGGAGTGACACGCTGCGCAGTACTTCGGGGTACCGGGCTACCCAGGTGAAGCAGCAGCGGAGGGGACATCAGGGTGCCGTGGTAATGAAAAGAAGCAAGTTTCGGACGGTGATGGAGACCATCTTCCGGCTGAGGAGAATTCGGGTGCCGTCGGGAGGGGGTCTGTCAGGGATCAAAAGAAGCAATGTTTCGGACAGCAGTTGGGGCCATCTTCGGGGACATTCACTCCATGAGGTGAAAATTAATTTGTTCTGCCGATTCATGTCCGTGTAAATCTACTTTCGCGCTTTGATGAATGGACTGGGTTATCTCCCGTGTAGGTTTTGTTGTATGTCAGCGTGCGCCTTCTTAAAATTTTATTTGTCACTGATCTTCACCGGAGGTGGATTAGGAATCAACACACGGAAACTTTAAAGGGATGACCGGGTCAAGGGTCAAACTAAGTTTGAAGTTGGAAGATGTTCTACCTCGCACTTTTTTATTTTTATTTTTTTATTTTATTAAACTTTATTATCCCTTTTCGGGAATTTCTGGCTGCTTCCCCCGAGGGAAGCGCGTCGCCGCGGTGCATCGCCACCCAATGCCTATCCTATTTTTCTATTTTGCTGGGGGAGGAATAACTTAATAACCCGGAGAGAAATCCCCGATGAGCAGCCCGGTAACCACTTGTTTTGAACCTCCTCAAGCTGTGAATAATAAACCCCTCCCGACAGACTGTTTTATTCAATGTATCTAGCTCGTTTGGCTGTTTATCTATGTATAGGCTTACTTGTGTGTGTGTGTGTGTGTGTGTGTGTGTGTGTGTGTGTGTGTGTGTGTGTGTGTGTGTGTGTGTGTGTGTGTGTGTGTGTGTGTGTGTGTGTGTGTGTGTGTGTGCCAATTACAGTGACAGTTTTCCAAACAACTGTTACTTTCTTTTTTCATTACTTTTTTATTTTCATTATTGTTTTCTCTGCCTGTTTATCATTTTGTATAGTAGTATTGTCCGTTCCTTGCATGCGCGTACCCTTGTCCTAGTTATAGCACAGCACCCGCGACTACTGGCCCTCAACGGTAGGGTTTCCTAGCGCCGAATATCCAGTATTAGGCAGATTTAGTAGGACTTCGTACGGAGGACTTCGCTGAGCAGCGTAACCCATTTGCATGTAAATTAGGCACGTTAGGGGTACCATTAGCCAATCAGTCGCAGCGCGTTAGCAGCTCGCGGCCTCTGCCGTGTGAGCCTAATTTACATGCAAATGGGTTACGCTGCTCAGCGAAGTCCTCCTTACGAAGTCCTACTAAATCTGCCTATTAGCTACTGCGAAGTCGTACCCACCCTCCTCCCACCCCCACCCCCCCCCCCCACACACACCCCTCAAAATAATAATAACAAAATACCTAAAATAAAATAAATACATTAAAAATATATAAATAAATAAATATATGAACAAAAATATATATAGAATAAAGATATAAACAAATAAAATACTTTTTTTTTAAACGGTCACAATTTCCACAGGGAACATAACTTTTTCCTATAACTTGACTTTTAAACTTCAAAGCTGGCATCACCACCAACAGCTCCCCCCCCCCCTGCCGTATTCCCCCTCCGCCCTTCTCCCCCCCCCCCTCCCCACCCCCACCCGTTTGCCTTTTTTCCACCCTACCAGTGTTCGCAATCAGAAACACAGTGATGCGGGCGGCTTTCGTTTATGGGAAATTCATCACGACAGGAGAAAGATCCGCAAGGGACAAAAGTTAAAATGGCCCTACGCACTTTAACGCACTGAAAATATAACCTCAGCACAGACCTCGGCTCTTCAAAAAAAAAAGGCACAAGTGCGTGGCCACTACAGATAGCGAATAAAAACACATGCCTGCCGCATCCATCTACTACCCGCCATGCTACAGAGGCAGATCTCTGACGCTGATAACAGGCAGCATGCCTGATCTACGCACAGGGCCTCATTAGCCTCGCTTTCGTGTAGCACGTGCGATACGGTGTCAGCTTGATAAAAGGGGAGCCAACTGCTGGCGGCAAAGTATGCATTATGATCTGCCCTTGACTGGTATCTGATTTCATGAGAGCGATTTATCTGAAAACGGAGATTACGCGAAAATGGCGTTCATAGCGCGGATGTGTGAGCGCGGCTGTTGACCACTTTAAAATGAATCGTCTCAGATGTCAGGTGACGTGTGGGTTTGTCATCATGACTGAAATGATCTGTTCCCACGTTGCAGTGGGAACTGAACGGAGAGGGGAGAGGGGGGTGTCTGTATTTTTTTCTTTATTTTTTAGATGTAACGTAAATTGTCAGTTGTTGTTGTTGTTGTTGTTGGTGGTGGTGGTGGTGTGTGTGTGTCAGTGTGTGTGTGTGTGTGTGTGTGTTTTCATTTTGTTCAGTGTTGGTCTTTTTTTTCCCCTTTTTTTGTTGGGGTTGTGGGGGAGGGGGTGGGGGAGGTCGGTTAATTTAAAATCAGACCCCACGAATGAATATCATCTAATGATGAAATAGATAAATAAGTTGGTGTATTATGAAACTTCTCGCATGGCGGAAAGCTGGCTAGGAACTTAAGTCTCTGTGCTGCATTCTTGGCAGTAGATTCACTTTGCAGGAGTATACACAATTAGATTTCTGTTTCACGTAGGAAGAGTTTCGTGACGGGTAAATTGCAAGAGAACAAAACTTTGTAAAACACTGCCGTGCAGCTGCTGGTGCCACGTGGACTGGCAGAGGGAGGGGGAAGGGGTGGGAGGCCGGCTGTGGGGCAGGAAGGGAGGGGTGGGGGAGGAAGGGGGAGGTCATGTCGTCCTTGATAAACGTCGGGTTTCCATCCCAATGCCTGCCTGTCGTCTCCCGCTTCATTACGACCACGCCATGCGCTGTCTGCCCTCAGCCGGACACGCGAAGTTGAGAACGTACATGCTGCAACATGGAAAGAAAAGCAAGTGGTGGTGGTGAAAAACAAAAAAAGACACAACAACTGACAACAACCGTCAAGGATAAATCATATAATTATAATAATATATAACTAATATAAGAGACCCATCACTGATTGTGTCTGGATTGAATATTGTTCAGTTGGGGTGCTCTCCCGTGTGTGTGTGTGTGTGTGTGTGTGTGTAGAAGATATGGGGGGGGGGGGGGGCGGGATAGCCGAATGGTAGAGCACTGGACTCTCAATGCTCGGGTCGTGAGTTCGAATCCCGAGTGGGGCCAAAAATTTGTGCTGGCTTTTTCTCGTTGCCCCGACGTTGATATCACTCATACGCGGTGGAAAAGGACGTTAAACTTCCAATTCAGTGTGTGTGTGCGTGTGTGTGTGCCGGTGTGGGTGGGTGGGTGGGCACGGGGGAGGGGATTGGGTGGGGGGGGGGGGGTAACGAGCAAAGACGGTAGGGACTCGGAGAGGGAATGGCGGGGGTGAAGTGAGTGAGGTCTGATTGCGTTAGTCGACAATTGGCCCGAAAGTGGAGGCAAGGCTGGTCGCAAATTAGATTCATGCATGTCACAAACTATCTAAAAGAAAAGTTCACTCAACGCAGTGCAAGCTGCCGACTCCTTGACCTCGCTTGACACACAGGGCGAGGGGGCGGGGTGGCCACTGGGCTTAATTTGATAGAGAGCGGCGTCTTTACAGAGAGAGAGAGAGAGAGAGAGATGTTTTCTATTTCAGCTGCACGGTAAATTCGAGGCTGTTTTAGTTTGAGTCATCAGTACAGTCAGGAACACTGCTCGATCCCAGGCGTTTTATGCTGCCACTTTTTTTCCCCCCTCCGTCTGCTCTGATCAACTTTGTCGACGCTGAGATAAAAAAAACAACAACAAACAAACAACAACAACAACAAAAACCCAACTAGATTCCAACGCAGAGGACATCAGTGGTGTCGCATAATTACTTCCCCTGGCCGCCGCTGCCTGCCTCATTTTGGCAAATACAGCAGTATTATACTTTGAACAACAACAACAACAACAACAACAACAACAACTGCGACAGCAGTAAAACCAATAATTAAACAAACAACGATAAAAACAAAGCAGTAGGTGCTTCTTTGAACAGTAAAGGGTGGATGGATGTTTGGTGGTTTAACGTCCTTTTCCACCACATACGGGTGATATCAAAGACGGGGCAACGGGGGAAAAGCCAGCACAAATAGTTGGGCCCAGCCGGGATTCGAACTTTTAACAGTTAACCAAGAAACAGATGTATTACTCAGCATGCAAAGGAATCTGGTTTTCACAACACGATACCGTCTTTTCCCTTCCAGTCACTCGACACAATTTCTGTACACGTCCGCCCGTGAGACGAACGACTGATGCTATTGTGGTCAAACTCCCCCCCCCCCCCCCCCAAGGGATGGATGACTTTCGTGCACTACAATATGGACAATAAACAAAGAGGCAATAACACTTGGCTGCAGACAGAAAATGGTCAAACGGCCCACTCCCCCCCCCCTCCTCCCAACATCCCTCCCCCCAACCCCCTCACATTCAGTCTCAAAACCAACCGGTATTGAAAAGATCAGTATCCATTGTAAAGTGCAGCCCATTCATCTCTCTCTCTCTCTCTCTCTCTCTCTCAACCTACATCAGGGGGGGTTTCATCTCAGGGCGACAGCCACTGAACCGGAAGAGTCGCTTAATCGGGTGGAAAAGCAGAACAGAAGGTACCCGGTTCGAATCCTTTCCTTAGTCGGTCTCTTTTCCGCCTTTTCATATCCGCGAATGGTTTGAAAAGATGTGTCGAGTCACTGGTTCCACTTCTGCAGTAGAGTACGGGTGAGTTCAATAGCGATTTGACGCTTGTGTGCTGTTGAATGGTACCACTGTCGTGGAATAAAACGTTTGTTTTGTGTCTCCATTCTTCCTCGGAAAAGCCAGGTCTGCCACTGTCAGGGTCATAAAAAGAGAAAGTAGCGAGGACATTGAATTGTTGGGATGATTCTCTCTCTCTCTCTCTCTCACACACACACACACACACACACACACACACACACACACACACACACACACACACACACACACACACACACACACACACACATACATTCTCTGCGCCCCCGCCTCCCCCCCCCACCCCCTTGCCCCCTGCCCTGTGTGCCACCCCTTTGAATGAATTGACGTTGTGTGTGTGTGTGTGTGTGTGTGTGTGTGTGTGTGTGTGTGTGTGTGTGTGTGTGTGTGTGTGTGTGTGTGTGATGTTTTTCTCTCACGAATGAAATGAGATTTTTATGCATGTGCGAATCTCAGGAAAAGACAAGATCGAATACTAGTCCGCAAAAAACAACTTCTACCGTTGTCAATAGCTTCCATTTCATTTCATTGTATACCTCTCTCTGTCTCTGTCTCTCTCTCTCTCTCTCTCTCTCGCTAAGGCTCTTCTACATAGACAACTATTTCTTCCTGTGAATACGAAATGCTCCTGCTATTTCGTTTTTAAACTGCGTTACAGACTTTCAGTCTTTATTGACTTTCCTAGGCTACTCGTCATAAAACGCCACACAAAGGGTCTCTCAAATGTCACTCGGGTTGTCAAAGGTGAGCCCTCATATTGAGAAAAAAAACCCGCAGGGCGAAAAGAAAGAAGAAAATACATGCGTACAGAAATGAAGAGAGGACTTCAGACATGAAGAACCAAAGATTGGTAAACTTGGGGTGTCAAAAGTGAGGTCTTATATTGAGAGAAAGAAAAACAAAAAGAAAGAAAGAAAGAAGAAAATACATGTGTTCAGAAAGGAAGAAAGAACTTTAGACATACAGAAAGAAAGCACCACAGAAAGAACGGAAAGAGTGACAGAAAGAAAGAAAAGAAAGAATGAGCAGAAAGAGCGCGGCATACTTGTAAGACCGATTGTAAAAGGCTGTGTCTAACGCAGCGTTAAAACAGGTTACGCCTTCATATTTCACGCCTTCTTTGCCACACAAACACACCAATGCTTGAACCAGTGCCCTTGCAAATACCTGTCTTTCACACACGCACACCCGAAGCTATGTATGATGGTATTGTGCCGATTATCCACGGGACAATATAAAATCGCTCTAACCCGGCGTTTGTACCCAGCGGGCACGGCCAACTGTGAGAGTCGGAAGCCTGCGTTTTGGTGTGGTCGCTTTAGGAAAATGTCAAAGAGAATTGCATGTGCAAGTATAACCATTAAGGAGTAACCTTCATGCACTGTGCACATGGCGGAGGTTCTGTGTACACTCTGTGGTTGTTCTGGATGTTGTAAATTTCATGACAAAAAAGGTGGAGTTCTTGTAAAAAGTGTCTTAAAGTGAGATCATTCAGGCGATATTTCCTTGCAGAGTGCGTACGACGGAGATTCTGTGTACACTCTGCGGTTGTTTGGGATTCTGTCAAGTTAACGTTAGTTCAATGGCAATGTTCTTTAAGAGAGGTCATTAAGGCGTGATCATTAGCACTGTGCATACGCCAGCTGTTGTGTTTGTGTGTGTGGTGGTTTTGGATGCTGTGAAATTCATGACAAAATGGCGATGTTCTGGATCAGAGTTTGATGGTGAGAGATCGGTAGTGTGTGGATTACTGGTTGAAGAAGTGTTTTCAAGATGGATCACGGCTGAGGTAAGAAATGTGTGTGTGTGCGTGCGTGCGTGCGTGCGTGTGTCAGTGTGTGTGTGTGTGTGTGTGTGTGTGTGTGTGTGTGTGTGTGTGTGTGTGTGTGTGTGTGTGTGTGTGGACAACAGATATGGGCAACTCCAGCGTCTGTTACGTACGGTATTTGTTGTTGTTTTGTGTTGCTGTTGATTTTTTTGTTTTTGTTTTTGGGGTGTGTATTTTATGTAGCCAGATTTACCTGTACCAAAATAATGTGGTTTTAAACTATGTATGCCTTTCCCGTATGTACTTTACAAAGGACAGCGTGTGGTATTTCAGCAAGTGAAGCAGCATCTGTGTAACATACGCAGTGAGAGGGGGGTTTATTGTTAACAATTTCTGTTTCTTTCTTCATTTTACTCACGTTAACCTGCACAGCTTCATCTGTTCTGTTTCAACCTTGGCTGAAAACACAAAGGGTGTTTTGACAAAATACATCGTATTACATTATATCATATTGTATTGCATTATATTACATTATATGCGTTATATAAACACCGAGTTGTTTCCCTGATCGACTTATGTGGTGGAAAAGGACGTTAAACTCCCAAACACCCACCCCACCCACCCCTGATCGACGATGCTGCCTAATGCTGCAGCTGATTAACATTATTGCACGGCACGGGAAATCCATCTTTTATGCACGATATGTATTCGCAGTGCATAAACTACATAAAATCAATACAATTAACGCTGATAATGTTGTTCCTCGCTTATTTAATATATTCCTCACGGCTGTGTAAGCAAAGCAATGTCATTTCAGGTGCAGCAGATTGGCCTGTCAGTTACGCACTTCCCGCTCAAAACCCTGGGGTTTGATGCATTAAAAGAGGCAAGACTATTCTGATTCTTAGTGGTAGTCTCAGACTTCTTACGTCTGGACTATCATCAGTGTGCATCAGTTACCGTTTCGTCGCTGAAATAACCGTAGACTTGCCGTAGTCTCCGTTTATTCATCATCGTACTAAACTTTTAGTCTCGTCTTAGTCGCTAGTCTCGCACTAGTCCGAGGCCTGAGTCCTGGCCCGTATGTAATAGTCGAGGTTAGGGCTTTTAGCCCCGGGTTAGAGTTTGACCTCGAACTAAACTAGCTCTAGGGTTAAATTTTCTGTTGTGGTTTGTTTTAAATCAGGAAGCGGGTCCATTCCAGCAAGGTGCCTATGCAGTTATAGAAGGAATTTTGTCGTTCTTTCTTCGCTTCGTTTTTTTTATTTAATTTTGTTATTTGGAAAAGGAAACGGTAATGACTGCGAAGTAGTTACAAGTTAAGCAAATAAAAGCGACATAAAAGGGACAGAAACCACTTAACTTTCGCAAAGGACGACACGGGACAACGTTTCGGCTTTCGCCTTCCTCAGGACACAAACATATGGGACAAACAAACAAACAAACAAAAGGTAACTCTGCGGACGTACTAACATACCCGGCGCGGGGAAAAAAAAAGAAAAAAAATGAAATGAAACGGTGGACGCGAAAAGGACCAAAAAACAATAGTAAAAATATCACAACACCAGGCGAAAAGCGAAACGTTGACCCGTGCCGTCCTTTGTGAAAGTCAAGTGGTTTCTGTCCCTTTTATGTCGCTTTTATTTTGTTATTTGGGTTTCTTTGTCCTAGTCTGGGTTAGGCCTGTAGCCGTGGGTTAAATTTACCTCGCGTTTTACCTACGGGCCCAGATGCCTACATTCATAAAGACTGTTTGGAGCATCATGGGGCGCAGAAAAGTAATTATAGGATCGCGGCAAATGTATAGGTTTGTCTGTTTGGTAGAGAATCCATCTCTCCGTATAGCCATCCACCCTCATTGATGACTCGTTTGTTTATTCAGGTGATCTGCCTTCTGTTGTTTTAGTAAAATCACATTTACCCCTATTTCCAATTCTCGAAACAAAGCACAAATGACGGGATGCACACTTTAATATAATATAATATTCCTTTTGGGGATCCTGACATAACACAATATTCCATCAGTCTGTTTTGTTTATCTCGAATTTCCATAGTTGATGCCAATGCATCGTTGTTAAGGGCTCTATTGCTGCACCATTACTAGGGGTTTTTTGTTGTTGTTGTTGTTTTGCTGCCACAACTCTATGCCGGCTCCAGTGGTATTCCTCCCTGATAATGGATGGAATCCACGGAGGGCTCGGAAGCTGGGGCAATTTTTATTATGCATGATGATGGAGATCAGGATGATGGTAAGATGATGCTATGGAGGTCCGTGTGGTTTGGGACTGCGGGACAGGGCAGCATTCCACGCTTCCTGTCATAAATATCCCGGCATTAACCAGGCCTGGAAACTACGGCACCTGCGGTGCCGGCCGTGTAATCATCCACATCATAAGACGTGTCATATCAAGGGAAACACCCCCAAAGTCGCACCCGTGAAGTGGGTGAATCTCGATTGTGTGACAACAGCCTCCCCATTGGGCCTATAGCACACCCGCTCTGGGTAGGAGCCGACCTAGGTAGGAAAAATCCCGCTTGCCTCGGCTGGGACTCGAACCCGGGTCTCCCGGTCCATGGTCCGAAGTTCTAACCACTACACTACGGGGACCGGTCCATTACTATGTTTTATATATGGAGACGTCTGTTTTGGAACAGTTGCTCTTGTGACTGCGCCAAAGCGCTCTAAACGGTCTGTCTTATAGATTAGTAGAGCCCGAATGCAATACACTGACGTTTGACGGCCGCGCAAACAAGCAAAACTCAACCGTCCATTTAGCGGCGTCCGCCATGTTGCCCTTGTCGGCTGCTTGAACTCAGTGAGGCACAAGAGCGAGTGTTGTTGCAACACTCTCATCGGCTGCTGTGTTTTGGCTTCATGTATTTTGTGCCTGTGTCTTAGTTGTGTGGTGTTTGACATTACCAGAGAAGCTCAGAACGATACGTGAACATGAAAATCTGAACATTACGGCTTTCACGAGCACGGTATAGAGCGATCAAGACAAAAACAGTCAGGTTCAGAAACAGCTTCTATCCTACAGCCGTGAAGTGTGCCCCCTCACCCTTACCCCCTCCCAGCTGATATGTGATAACATGATGTTGTATTTTATCTTCTTCTTCTTCTTCTGCGATCCCTGTTCTGGACTCCGCCTCAGGTGATTAGGTTTGTGGTTTTTGGCTCCCTTGTGTAACAATGGGAGTCTATGTTATAGCCCTCCGTCGTCTGTCTGTGTGTGTGTGTGTGTGTGTGTGTGTGTGTGTGTGTGTGTGTCTGTCTGTGTGTGTGTGTGTCCGCAGTAAACCTTAACATTGGCATTTTCTCAGAATCCACAAATAGCAGAGGCACCAAACTTTGCACGCCGATAGACAGCCAGATGACCTTTCAAAATATATCATTTTCAATGACCTTGACTCAAGGTCAAGGTGACTAAAGCTGTCTGTTTGAAAATTTTACATGGGCATTTTCTTGGAGTCTACAAATACCACAGATTTTCAACTTTGCATGATGATAGACATAGATAAGAACTTTACAGATATACATGTATTTAATGGCCTTGTGTGAAGGTCAAGGTCAGACAAGCTATTTTCCGAATTTCCCCGAAAAACCTTAACATTGGCATTTTCTCAGAATCTGCAAAAAGCACAGGCACCAAACTTGGCATGCTGATAGACAGCCATAAGACCTTTCAAAATATATCATTCTGAATGACCTTGACCCAAGGTCAAGGTCACTAAAGCTGTTTGTTTGGAAATTTTACTCTGGCATTTTCTTAGAATCTACAAAACCCGGAGGTTTTAAAATTTGCGTGATGACAGACATTGATAAGAACTTTACATATGTACATGTATTCAATGGCCTTGAGTCAAGGTCAAGGCTGTACAAGCTATTTTCCGCATTTCCGCAGTAAACCTTAACATGGGCATTTTCTCAGAATCTACAAACAGCAGAGACACCAAACTAGGCAAACCTACAGACAGCCGTAAGAACTTTCAAAATGTATATTGTTGAATGACCTTGACTCAAGGTCAAGGTCACTAAAACTGTGTTTTTAAATTTTGCATTGGCATTTTCTTGGAATCTACAAAAACCAGAGGTTTTAAACTTTATATGGTGATAGACATTGATAAGAGCTTTACAGATATACATCTATTCAATAGCCTTGTGTCAAGGTCAAGGCCGTACAAGCTATTTTTGTTAAACCATAATATTGGCATTTTCTCAGAAACAACAAACAGCAGAGGTGCCAAACCTGGCATGCTAATAGACATTGATAAGACCTATATACAGTATACCCGTACCACTTAAAATGACCTTGACTCAAGGTCTAGGTCATAAGCTGTCTGTTGTGAATTTCAATATTACTGTTTTTGGAGAAACTACAAATACTAGAGGCATCCAGCTTGGCGTAATGATAGACATTGATATCTTATTTGAATGACCTTGACCCAAGGTCAAGGCCATACAGTCAGTTTTGGGGGAAAGTGTAATATTGCCAGGAACTAAGAACACCAGAGACACCGTACTTGGCTTGATGATAGATAGTGATAAGATTTTTTACGAACGTACTCTTTTCAATGACCTTGACCCATGTCACAAGGGAGCCATGGAGGCTTTTGCCTCTCTAGTTATATAAGCAGTGGTCTTCAAGAGGTCTGTTTTGCTGCCCCAGAGTTTCTCTGCCAGTGTGGCTCCATTCGGCCAGTGTTGTGTCCTTGCTTCTTTGAAAAGGGGGCAGGACTGCAGAATGTGTTCCGGGGTTTGAGGGGCTGTTCCGCACAGACAGTCTGGTGGTTGTGACAGCCCAAGGCGGCACAGGTGGGCACGCAGTCTGCAGTGTCCAGTTCGTAGTCGGAAGATGGTGGTATTTTATCAAATTACTTTATTAATCTGTTTTATTGTTCTTAGTGTCTTAGCATTTTAGTTAGTAAGGTTTAATGTGATTTGATTAGCATTTAAGTGCGAGTGACTGTAATATAAGTGAACAAGTAACAGCATGCATGTGTGTGTGATTGCAAAGCAGCTCTTTCAAAACCATAATGAATTGCTAATGTTTATACATATGGCAATAAAGTTATGTTTATGTTTGTAGCTTGAAGTTCCCAAGAATTAAAGAAACTATTCAAACTACATTTCCTTTTGTTTTTAGTGAACTATGGTCTTCCTGGCTGATGGCAATGCGTCGGCGTTGGTAAGCTGAAATTTCTCAAGAATTAAAATAACACAATATTCTAACAGCATTTTCTCCTCTTTTCGTTATGTATAATTTTCATAGCTAATGTTACTTGCGTAATGACCTGGAATGCACAAGAAAGGTCATTACATAATATTTCCAACAACACTTTTGTCTATTTCATTTCCCTAATTAGAATTTCAATGCATTTGTGAGAAATTTGAAATTCCAACGAATTCACTCCACGGTGAATTAATGATGCATTGTGATTGGCCACAGGCCAAAGAGAATGACACATCTGATCAGTTTCAATCACGTGCCTCTCCATCCGTCTGCGGAGGTTTGGATTGTAATTCGGCCCACATCCTAACGCTGTGAAGTCACTCTGAAATTCGGTTCATCCAACTGCACGGGGGGCTATTGAAGACGGCGGAGAGTTTTAGGGTGCTAGGACGATTCAAACATTTTGACGATTGCTCTCAGGTAATTAGGTTGGCTGGCTGGTTGGTTGGTTGGTTGGTTGGTTGGTTGGTTGGTTGGTTGGTTTGCGGTTTTAACGTCCTTTTCCGCCACATAAGGGTGACACCATAGATGGGAAACCGGGAAAAGACACAAATTAACTCCTAAAACCCCATACAAAAATCGCAATTTTTCTTGAACTCTTCAGATCACTAGAAGCCACTTCAGCCCACTATTACGCAATCTGCAGCGATATCGGGCCTAGCGGACAAGGCCCACGCCTTTCGTAATAGTGGCTTGAAGTGGCTCCTACAGGTGCGCAGTGGCTTATTCTTTTTAACCAGTCATATCATATAGCGGACAGGGGGTGGTTGGGCTCAAGCTCTTAAGAGTTATAGGCTCCCAGCCCGGGATTCGAACTCACGACCCGAAGAGGTCTCTTGAAATACGAGCATGTACTCGTCTTTACATTGCAGTAGCGTTTGAAGGAGTTTCCTGGTTAATAACGGTAGAGCGCTGGGCCCGTATGTAAAACTCAAGGTTAAGTTAACCCACGGCTAAGGCCTCACCCAGGCTAGGACAAAAGTAACCCGAAAACAAAATTAAATAAAAAAAAAAAAGGAAGCGAAGAAAGAAAGACAAAAATCCTTCTATAACGGCATAGGCACCTTGCTGGAATGGACCCGCTTCCTGATTTAAAAAAAAAACAAAAACAACCTAGAGCTAGTTTAGTTCGAGGTTAGGGTCTAACCCACGGCTAAACTCACTAACCCCGACTTTTACATGCGGGCCCTGCACTCGGCTTCAATGCCTTCGGTCGTGAACTCGAATCCCGGCTAGGGGCAGATATTTGTGTTGGCCTTTTTCTCTTTGCCCCGTCTGTGATGTCACCCCTTAATGGTGGTGACAGCAATCTTGAAAACGTTTGAATCTTACTAGCACCAATATAATAATAATAATAATAATAATAATAATAATAGGCGCATTAATATGGGAGCTTTATCCCAAATATTTTGCTCAAAGCGCTGCGAGCTAAACCCAACACGCACGCTCACGTTAATCACACGCATTCTCTCACACACTGGACACATGACAATCACGTGGTGCGAGGGGCCAGCTCAGCAATTTAAGTTTCGGATTTTTAGAATTGCGTTTATTTTTTTAATTATGTGGGCTGAACATTTCCAAAGCAGAGGGGGAGGAAGCCGGAGTACCCGGAGAGAACCCCCGGCGGTCGGCCCGAATGAATTGTCCCACATAAGATAAAAAAAAAAAATTCTTCGCCCCGAGTGGGACTCAAACCTGACCTCTCGCATTGGTGACTAGGTCTTAACCACTAGACCACCGACCGCCCCAACATACACCCGCGGTTGGGTGAACCGAATTTTTGACTGACTTCAAAAAGTAGGATGGGGGCCGAATTAGCAACCAGAATTCTACAGATGTTAAAAAATAAAATAAAATAAATAATAAAATAATAATAATAATAATAATAAATGAGAAGTTTTCAAACAGCTCGTATATCAAAAACTGTTCACTGTAGCAACGGACGAAAGAAAACCGCCGGGACATATTGCTTAGCCCCCGCGCCCACGTCCTGTCTCTGTAAATTCACTCTGTGAAATGTGGTTCACTGAACTGTGTGAAAGTTAGTTTGAGGCGTCACAGTCCCCGGGGAATGTAGGGCGGCTTAAAGGTCGCTTGTCTTTGTTATGAATCTAAGCGGGGGATGCACGTGCACGCGCGTGTTCGTGGCTTCCGCCTCGGACTGATTTAACATGGATATGCGAAACTCGTCCCTGGAGGTAAAGGCGCATTTTGTTCGTCCACACCGTATGGATGTCGCAATCCACAGAGGACGAAAAGTGAACCTCTACTAACAATGAAAAAAAAAAAAAAAAAAAAAAAGATGGTAGTCGTTCGGTGCAGCTAAATGCATCACATGTAAAAAGATTGCTGCTGGAGAGTGAAATTGATGTAGCTGGGAAAAACAGATTCATGATATAGTGTACTTGATTATGTAGAGTGGTTGCTGTCTTATTTAAACATTGATGGGCTTTGGAAATGGGTTGTTGTTGTTGTTGCTGTTGTTGTTGTTGCTGCTGCCGCCGTTGTCATCGTCGTTGTCGCTGTTTTAGTTCCTGCTGTTGTTGCTTATCATGGGTTTTTCCGTCTTTTGCTTTCGACACATTAAATAAACAAGCAAACAAACCCCAAAACTGAAGGCGAAAGAAACATGTAGGTGCAAGTGTTTTGCATTGCCGACCAATCCTGTCTGAACAGTTTCGCTTTCGGCAAACTAGACTGTGCTATATTAATCATATTTGGAAAATCTGTCAGAGTATGCAATTAAAAGTTAAAACCAACCACCTCCCGGCCCCCCTTTCACACACACACACACACACACACACACACACACACACACACACACACACACGTTTCCTTGTTCAGTGATAGTATTTGTATTGCCACACTATGCAACGTTCCTTAAACCCCGACTTGTCTAGAGTCAAATGAAGGGGTGGGGGTGTGGAGGGGAAAGGGGGGCGGGGGTAAGGCAATACGGTTGAGGAAGGTGGAGGAGGAGGGGGAGCAAGAAAGGGGCAAAGAAAGAGTTTGCGATACGAAACACAAAAATGCTGGGGCTACAAGAGACACGGACAGCATCTTGGTCATTTTCCGCAAGGCCTCGCATTGTCTCCTCGTGTGAGCGCTCAAGTGGTGTCATTTGGCTGTCTTCCAGCGCCCAGCACGTGCAGCGACTGCAATATCACAATTATACCGGCATTGATCACTTGGCCGAGCCGCAAGAAAGTCCGTACGCCCATAGCTCGCTTCTCGCCACAGAGATTCCACGAGGGGTTAGGAAGACTGCAGAGAGTGTTCAAGGTGCTACATTTGTCCCAGTTGAAATCCAACGTAAAGATTTACCCTTTCCGTCAGGGCTTTGGTTTTTAACATACCAATTGTTCTTTCTGCGGGTATTATTCAGTCTGTATATTTTTATTGGTTAGATTGTGTGTGTGTGTGTGTGTTAGCGCAGTGAGTCCGGCCCTGCGAGAGCCTGCGCTTTACAACCACTATGTATTACATGTATTATTTACATTACATGTACACGGGGCGGTCGGTGGTCTAGTGGTTAAGAGACTTGTCACCAATGCGAGAGGTCAGGGATAAGAGACTTGTCACCAATGCGAGAGGTCAGGGATTCAGTCCCACTCGGGGCAAAGAATTTTTCCTTCTCGTATGTGGCACCGTTCATTCGGGCCGATCGTCGGGGGCTTCTCTCCGGGTACTCCGGCTTCCTCCCCCTCTGCTTTGGAAATGTTCAGCCCAGCAAATTTGAAAAATTAATGCTATTCTACATTCCGAAATTTAAATAGCTGAGCTGACCCTTCGCACCACGTCATTGTAATGTCCAGTGTGTGAGAGAATGCGTGTGGTTCACGTAAGCGTGCGTGTTGGGTTCAGTTCGCGGCGCTTTGAGCCGATTCATGAAATTGGGTAAAGCGCCTATATAATCATCATCATCATCACATTTATTACGATTCTAACTATTATGACGACGATAGCTTTTGAGTAAAAACATATTTGAAATCGGTATCTTTCTTGGTTACGAGGTGGGTAGGTGTTTGGGAGTTTAACGTCCTTTTCCACCACGTACGGGTGATATCAAAGACGGGGCAACGAGAAAAAGGCCCGCACAAATATTTGGCCCAAGCCGGGATTCGAACTCACGACCCGAGCATTCAAAGTCCAACGCTCTACCATTCGGCTGTCCCGGCTCCTCTCTTGGTTACGAAATAGATGAAGTGGTACTGACTGCGCGGAAGGTGGGAGACTGGCGGGAGTGCTTCTGGTGCTACTCCCATCGAAAGGTTTGAGGACGATTCTTCTCCTGCTGTAAAGCCATTTGAAATAATAATAATGATAATGCAGGGTATTTGTGGCGCCCCATGTCACAAGAGCTCAGGGCGCGTACATAAAATACACATAACATAAAAGCAACGTATATAACGTACAACACACACACACACACACACACACACACACACACACACACACACACACACACACACACACACACACACACAGATTTTTTGCAGGTGGCATGCAGAGATAGAGAGCGGGGAGGGGAGGGGCATTGGGGGTTGGTGCTACTGCATGGAGAAAAGATGTTTTAAGGCGAGACTTAAAGACTGCTAACGACTGAGCATGACGGATGTGAGAGGGGAGGCCGTTCCAGATTACAGGACCAATGTATGAAAACGTACGCTGGCCTTGAAACTTCATTTCCGACGGATGGGAATACGGAGAAGACGGGTATCGGAGGAAGTACGGAAGTTGCGGGATGGTGTGTAGAGCTGAATGAGAGCGGACAGATAGGAGGGATCAGAACCTGAGATAATGTTGTAGCAGAGAGTGGCATACGTCATAACATTGTCGTAAAGTCGTGTTTTTGTGCGGTGTGATAAACGACGCATTTCTTTCACACAGACAATCCGCAATCGAAGAAGTGTTTTACCGGCGCTATTGTCATTTAAAAATGGTTGGCTGGTTGCTTATATGCGGGTTTAACGTCCTTTTCCAACACATAAGGGTGATACCAAAGACCGGGCAACGAGGAAAAAGCCAGCTGAAGCTTTGCCTCTCAGTCAGGATTCGAACTCAGGACCCGAGTACTAACAGTCCAGTGCTTTAACAGCTTGCCTATCCATGCTCGTCACAAGATGGCGGTGAACTGTTCCTGCTGTTACGAGCGGGAGGGTGGTGGGTGGGTGTTTGGAGTTTAACGTCCCTTTTCACCACGTATGGGTGATATCAAAGACGGGGCAGCGAGAAAAAGACCAGCACAAATAGTTGACCCCTGCCGGGTCCTGCTGGTACTGGGGTTGTCAAATGTTTTGAGAACGATTTCTCTCAGGTCAAGTATTATGGCTGAAATATGTTCATGCACATGGCTGTACTTCGTAGTAACGCGTTAATAATAGTCCTGTTCTTGCTGATAATCGGGCCCTTTTTCTCACATCTTTAAGCAGAAATCGGAGGGCTGTTGTTGTTGTTGTTGTTGTTGTTGTTGTTGTTGTTGCTGTTGGTTTGGTTTGGTTTGGTTCGTTTTGTTTTTGGTGTTGTTGTTTGTTTGTTTGTCTGTTTCTTTGATTGTTTTTTGTTTTATTGCTGTTGTTGTTGTTGTTTGGTTTGTTGTTTGTGTTTTGTTTTGTTTTGTTTTTGGTAGTTGTTGTTGTTGTTGTTGTTTTGTTGTTGTTGTTACTACTCACATTTTGAAAATGGACAGTCTCGCTTTTACTGGGCTTCAGTTTGTAGATGCGATGGAAAGGCGCCTGTATCGAACAGAAAACCATATAAAACGTTACTAGTATGTAAAGATGTGTGCATGCTCATATTCCAAGCCCGTGGATTTACCAAACTGTAATCGTGATCGAAACTTCTGAATCGAAGCAGCAGCAGGGAAAAAATCCGCCATTTCGGCTGACCCCCGTGCAATTATTGCTCCAGGATCTGTTTCGTTATCGAGAAAAATACCAATCTGAGCCGCTCCGTGCCATGGAAGAAAGTTAGGTGGGGACAAGACTGCCGACATCAAAAAGTTTAACAAGTTTTGTAAGTTTCATAATCCATTCAATTCCTCTCAGGCGTTTTATTAGCTTCTTTTTTTGAGTGTGGGGGCGGGGGGTGGGTGGTAGGAGTGGGGTGGTGGTGGTAAGTTTTAAGGATAGAGGGCAGGGGGGTGGGGTGGTAGGAATGGGGGATGGTTATAAGTTTTAGTGGAGGGGGGTGGGGGGGGGTGTAAGGTAGTGTAAGAGGATAAAGCAGCTGAGCATTCCCACAGCCTGTTCGCACGAACGACTACTGTTGGTTGCTGTTGTTGTTGTTTTTCGGGTTCATCAGCGGCGCTTAAAACGTTCATCCCTTACCAATAACTACCTCCGCCCCCCCCCCCTCCCGAATGTCTGTCTGTCTGTCTGTCTGTCTGTCTCTGTCTCTCTCTCTCTCTCTCTCCCCCCCCCCTCGATCGGTAGATATAGAGCGTTGGACTTTCAATGCTCAGGTCGTGAGTTCAAATCCCCAGTCGGGAAAAATGTTTTTGTCGTCCTTTTTCTCGTTGTCATTGATATCACCCGTATGTGGGGAAACTGGACGTTAAACCCTCAAACACCCATCTCTCTCTCTCTCTCTCTCTCTCTCTCTTCCAGACATTCACTTATCACCTCATCCATATTCCCTCCTCCAGCATTTTTCTCACCTGTAGATTCATGCGACATCAAATGACAGATACATCAATATCCCGAATACACCTGTCGCTCCTGTCTGGTATTCAATGCCTGTGCTTTAGCTTTCTTTTACTTTTAGGTCGGTGAACCGTCTCTCTCAGTGTCTTTCATGCACTGAGGGAATATTTCACGTGCAACTTTCTGGTTGTCACTTCTTTTGGCAATTTGCGTCTGTAGCCTGTATCTTACGCCCTTCCCCAGTGGGGATCGCTTGGGAAAATAAGCTCAATCTATGTCAGGTTTTGTCAGTACAGCGAAATCTTTGGAAGGCCACAAGAGTTCTTCTGGAACAGGAGATAAACTTATTTGTGTTGCAGCGGTATAATTGCGTTTTTTTGCCTGGTTCTAAACTCACCAGGTTTTATAGACGATAATTTCTGTTTTTGCAACGTTGGCGATTGTGAGTGTGCCTGTATTCTCCTAATTGTCTTCAGGATGCGTACAGTTCTAAATGCAATACACTGACGTTTGCTGGCCGCGCGCGCGCGTGTGTGTGTGTGTGTGCGTGTGTGTGTGTGTGTGTGCGTGTGTTGTTGTTGTTGTTGTTGTTGATGTTTTACGTTATTAACTTTATTTTGTATTATTTTATATAATATTGATTATTTATTATTATTTTTTTTTTTTTTTTGGGGGGGGGGGAGAAGGACGGGGAGGGGTATTTGTTTTTATTGTTGTGTTGTTTTGGGCGACACAAAACTTTTGCAACGTCTTTTCTCGACAAGAATGTTAAAAGTCAGCTGTGGTGCGCTTGCTCTATTTTTCAAAGAGGAAGGCCCCACTCCAAACTAAGGTTCACTTTCAACAGTTACTGTCAGTTTTAGCGACACAATAATGCGGCGTCCGTTCTCGCCAAAAAGTCGGGTCTACTTCGCTCGCTTTTTTTTTTTTTTTTTTTTAAGAGCCGGGCCCTTGTTCAAATACCGGTTTCCAAATTAGGTTTACTTTCAAGCATAACTTTCAACCCAGAGTGAGGTCCCGTTCCAATTTATCCTGATTCCTGTCTAACTTTACTGAGGAGCATCGCAGCCTACGTAAAGAACACGACACTTAAAGATCTGCAATCTCACCAAAAAAGCACCAACAGGGTTCTTTGGTTTTTTGGGGTTTTTTTCTGTCACATTCACAAAGTTTTTAGCTTCTCTGAAATCCCTATTAGCCTGATTTCACAGCTCGCAGTGGCTAGTCTTCTCGTGCAGCACGCAACACCCGCTAGGCGCTTTAGCGATGTGTTTCACTCACTGACCAAAAGCACAATGACGTCACGTCACAGTAAACTCACGCTCTGGTTTTATACGGGTCTCCAAAGCGCTGAAGACGCTGCAACTGTGACAGAGTTGACTGCGCGTTTTGCACAGTTGTAGGGTTTTGAGAAACACACTGTTTGCGGTTGTTTGTTGCGATTGCACACATTTAATCACATCACTGTCGGAACCAGTGTTTCAGTCAGTGAATTCCACGACAGCACTTCGAAGCTGGGTGCCAAAATATTGTATTGTTGCTGTTTTTGTTGTTGTTTTTCCCCGTTGTCCCGTCTTTTTTTCACCATTATGTGCTGGAAGAGAGACCGTTATACATGTATCCCGAAACAACCAACAGATAAACCAACCAAACCAACCAACAAACCGAATAATTTAAAACCAATGGGTCACCGTGGCTGACACGTTTCACACAACAGCACAATCTCATACATCGAACCAGCTTCTTGTTTTGTTCTGTGTTTCCTTTTTCTTTCTTTTCTTTTTTCAGGATCCCTTTCTCTCTCCCCCCCCCCCGATAACCCCCGCGGTAAGAGAACTCCGTGCTGCCCAGTAACTCACGGCTCTGCTGGGTGGGGGCGGGGGCGAGGAGGGAACAGGGACAGGGGAGGAGGGAAGAGGGGGGGGGGGACCGGTAAGTGGCATCATTATTCTCCATTCAGTGTGTCCGGCCTGGTGGTAAAGCTGTTGGTTGTGGTGATAAACGATCCAGCTTGGTGATGTGTGTTTTTTTTTGCAGGTGTGCTTGTATCTGGTTGGTTTTGAAATCGCGGGAGGTTGCAGGTTTAGTAGGCGAGATTAGAATTAATGTGCTCTCTCTCTCTCTGTGTGTGTGTGTGTGTGTGTGTGTGTGTGTGTGTGTGTGTGTGTGTGTGTAATGGCTGTGTGAACAACTGTTTCAATATCTATACCGCTGGAAAATACAACTTCAATGATGAATTGATTTGTCTGTCTGTCTGACCTTGTCACGATCCTTGTCAGGTATCATTGTCTTTCTGTCTCAGTGTCTGTCTGTCTGTCTGTTTCTCTCTCTCTCTCTCTCTCTCTCACACACACACACACACACACACACACACACACACACACACACACACACGAGAACCATACCGTGTCATCTGTACACCGTACGGCGGCGTGATCTCTCAAGTTTGGTGCATACGGCGAAAAGGCCAGATAATCTCCTAACTCTGTTCCCAATAAGCCTGAGACGACGCGTTTACATCTGTGCACTGCGCAGACCCACGCGTCTCGGCTACTGATCTCACAGTGATTCTCAGTACTGGTGTTTGGCCCAGTGGTTGCATGAGGCATCCGCCTGCAGACCTTGAGCTGCAGGATTCGAACGTCTTGGTGATCAGGGATTTGGTTAGGGATTTTCCCCCTCCAAATCGAGTCATAATTCATGTGCAGACTCGATTACGGTACCTCCGTGTGCACCGACTGACACGCTGCATGAATATCGAGTGTGCATGTTAAAGATCATGGAGAGGCCGGCCGTGGAACAGAAAATGAGCATACAGCATGTGTGTGTGTGTGGGGGGGGGGGGTGTTTGGGGGTTTAACTGACGTGCTTTTCCACGCTTCGTAAGTGTCTCATCCCTTTCCCGTATGTCTCTGGTGCCGTTAATCATTTGTTGAGCAGCGTTTTATCAGTTCTGGTGCAAAATCAGGGTTCCGGTGTTCAGACAGTGAAGATTTTCTATCATGAGGGTTTATTTACCGTCACCCCGTAAGAGCAGAATCGTTTCAAAAGTAAAAAGCTTTTACATCTTGCGCAAGGCTGCGCACTTTTTTTATTTTTACAGTCGGTCTTTGAGACTTTCATTGTTTGCAAGCACAAGTTTCAGGTGGGGTCAGCTGGAGGGACTGGCCCAGGACCGGGAGGCATGGGTCCACATGTAAAAGTCGGGGTTAGGGAGTTTAGCCCCGGGTTAGAGTCTAACCTCCAACTAAACTAGCTCTAGGTTAATTTTTTTTTTTTTAATCAGGAAGCGGGTCCATTCCAGCAAGGTGCCTGAGCCGTTATAGAAGGATTTTTGTCTTTCTTTCTTCGCTTCTTTTTTTAAATTTAATTTTCTTTTTGGGTTTCTTTTGTCCTAGTCTGGGTTAGACCCATAGCCGTGGGTTAAATTAACCTCGAGTTTTACATACGGGCTCAGGGCAATTCTTGTCGGTGGCCAATGCCCCAGAAGGGGCAAAAGGCGAGAGTGAGTGAATGAGTGAGTGGTTAGTTAGTTTGTTATTTAGGGCTTAACGCCGCGAGTGAGTGAGTGACAAGTTTCAGGGCTTTACGTTTAAGAGCGTGCCGAGTGCATGATTTTCTCTACATCAGAACGTCGCTTACTTTCTAAGGGGATCTGCTAACCTATAATTCCTGTATATTAAGAATACAGATATTCACGGGGCTTTGATCGCAAGATATGTTCGCATAATACGACAAAAATACGACTGAATTTTGGCGTCAGAGCTGACCGTATGGAAACGTGCCAAGACTGCCTTGGGGAGAGAGCTTTGTTCATTCGGTTGCAATTCAGTAATAACCCCACGGAGATTAATCGATATGGCGGAGGTTTTGTTTACTCCTGTGCTGTTACGATTCTTCTTAAGTGTTGATGACTACAACTCTCAGGTGAAGCCAGGTGTTTGAAATGTAGACATGAACACGACTTTTCGTTGTAGCACCATGGAAGTGAAAATCGTTTTCTGGGACAAAAAGAGGCCTTTTCTTTCACACAGACCAACTGAAATCCAACTGTATTATGTTAACTGTATGTGGCCCCCTTCTTTCGCACAGACAAACAGCAGCACTGAGTGCTTCCATTTTCAATGTGAGATCCCCCCCCCCCCCTCTATCCCGGCAGCCCCCCCCCCCCGCCCGCCCGCCCCCCCCCCCCCAAACAAACAAACAACACAAAAAACAAAAAAAAAAACAAAAACAAGAAAAACTCAAAATAACAACAACAACAACACACACACACACACACACACACACACACACACACACACACACACACACACACACACACACACAAAGACAAACACACACACACACACACACACACACACACACACACACACACACACACACACACACACACAAAAACACGACAAAACACAAACAACAACCCCCCCCCCCTCCAGAAAACAAACAAACAAACAAACACCTTTACATTTCGGATTCTCCATGTGAGACTGGGAAAGGGAAACCGACTTTCACTTACACGTGACTACAATATCCAAACGTACGCATGCTCATATTTCATAATTATACGTGGCTTTGAGAGCAGTCGACCATTGCCCCGAGACCAGTCGTCGTGAACGTGTTTCGGATTGGTACCCGAAAGTCGGACTGACACCCGAAACACTCCGCAATTTTGACCCCACCCCTCCCGAGAAATAACCGGGGAGAGAGTCATTGCAAAGCCAGTAAGTATTAGCACAGAGATCTGAAAGTATTCGACTTGTCTAGACGGTCCAGTCGTGTAGGAGGTTTGCTTTGTGGGGAAAATGAATCATTTTGGGCTGAAGTCAGTCCGGCGGGCTGGTTGGTGGCTTGACAAAATGAATGTCAATGAACGTAGTGTTAATGTTTGTGATAGTGCACAGATTCTCTCTCTCTCTCTCTCTCTCTCTCTCTCTCTGGTGATAATAATGACGAATGAGAGTGCGTGCGTGCGGGATTGTGTGTGTGTGTGTGTGTGTGTGTGTGTGTGTGTGTGTGTGTGTGTGTGTGTGTGTGTGTGTGTGTGTGTGTGTGTGTGTGTGTGTGTGTGTGTGTGCGTGCGCGCGCGTGTGTGCTTACTTAATTTCTGTAGTTTTGCAACGGCAAGGTTGTAAACTGGTCACTGGCCAAAATCATCTACCGTTGAAAGCTAAAGAGTTGTCATTGTCTGTCTGTCTGTCTGTCTGTCTGTCTCTCTCTCTCTCTCTCTCTCACACACACACACACACACACACACACACACACACACACACACACACACACACGTTTCCTCTGTTTGCAGTGACCTTCACATTTTATAGCTTTCGCATCTTCACTGTATAAAGAGTTCCACACACTCTCTTCGCGTAATGAAGCGGACTTATCGACCAATATTTACAGTCCCGTGCCGCTAACAGATGAGGCTGAATGGCGTTTTTCGTCATCATTGACATGAAATTTAACTTTATTGCCGCCTGCACTGGGCAAACTTTATTTGGTTATTCCACTTCAGCCGGTTCCGCTTTTCCTCATAAGGTCGTCTGCTTTTGTCGGGGCGGGCGGGTACCATGGGCTGGCTTAATCAAATTGTTCAAGCCGTTTTTCTAGGGAGAGGGGAAAAATCGAACGACGCATGCGCAGTTAGGGTCCCCTATTACGAAGCCATAAAGATTCTTTATGACGGGGGCCTGTGGTTTAATCAAAATCACTCTTTTCCTAGCCTGGTACTCTTTTCCCGCGCAAAGCCTCGACTAGGGGATCATTACTTGTGCAGGCCTGAGAGAGAACATCAATATTTTCACATTTTCAGAAGAAAAATCTCATCTTCGGAGCCAGACCCCGGACCCTAGGCGTCTCTCTCGCTCTCTCACTTTCTCTTTAAACGAAACACCCCAGCCCGCAAGCTGGGTATATGATTTCGGGGGAGTTAATTTTCCTTGAATATTGAGAGTTAATTCCCCTCTGGCAAGACACACTCCCGCAGCACAATGGCTGCGATGATTGGGACCGCCACACGCGTTCATTAAGATTGATGGAAAGTTTCTCGGCAGAAGCAGTGTTACGTCGGATGATACCAGGATGGTGATTGGTGATTAGGCGGGTCTGTGCGCCGCGCAGACTCCGTGTCGCACTTCCGGCCTGATCTTTTTGGCGGTTAAGGAGCCGTCTGGTCAGTGAAGAATGTCGTCTGATTTCGTTCGGTCCCAAAGCTCAGACCGGCCTCAAGGTGTTTGTGTGTGACGTGTTTGTGTGTTTGTGTTGCAGCATCCGTCTGCATTAGGATTTTGCAAAGATGTTATTCATTTGTCCCTCCATGCACGTAGGGCTTGTTGCGGAGTGAGTCTGATCAATGCTGGGAGAGATCTAGATCTAGATAGGCGCGCTTTGGGCGTCGGATTTTGTGGTCCTGTGTGCTTCCGTCAAGTCTACTAAAGTTACAGCCTGAGGACATTTATAATATTTTAATATTATGTAACTCCTGGGTGCAAAATAAGAAAGCGGGGAGGTGGGGGGGGGGGAGAAGAAGGGGAAAGAGCGTATCAAAAGCGAATGAAGATTGAATACGCGTAATGCACATTGCAAACACATCGCAATGTGAACAAACTTCTTGACACGTGACCTGCTTGACCTCTTTGTCCCTCTACGCTCCCATGTTGCTGTTGGTGTTGTTGTTTGTTTTTATTTTTTGTTTGTTTGTTTATGAAGGGATCATAAGAAAAGAATGACACCTCCCCCCCCCCACCACCACCATCACCGGCGGTAAATTTGGTTTTTATATGTTAACATATTTTGTACCGCGCACGAGTATTCGACGATTTTGACTCTTTGTCGGTGTTGGCTGTGTATGCACCACCACCCCCCCCCCCCAAAAAAAAAAAAATAAAAAAATAAATAAATAAATAAAATAAATTAAAAAAAAAAATGAATAAAATAAAATAAAAGGCAAGATTTACGGTTCCTTGATGGTCCTTATTTTAACAAACACGAGCATAATCAAAGTGCAACACTCCCACTAAGCCAAATTTAAATCCATGCAGACATTCTTTTCCTTTTTCTTCTTTTCTTCATTTTTTTTCTTTTTTAAATCCATGCAGGCATGAATTAATCAATTTTTAGTGAGGCAACTGGTGCACACACAACCCCAAACTTACTCGGTAGGAACTGAATCATTCGCGTGTATCACTCACCAGTGACACCTATCAGAATTCAAATTCAAATTCAAAAATACTTTTTTTAAAAATCTTGAAAATTGTCTTCAGAAACAAGCATTCGCTCCGCTTCTTGTTGGACTTCTAATGCTCGGGTCGTGAGTTCGATCCCGGTTGGGGCCAAATATTTGTGCTGGCCTTTTCATCGTTGCCCCGTCTTTGATATCACCCTATGTGGTGGAAAAAGACGTTAAACCCCCAAACACCCACCCACCCACTCCGCTCCTTATACTAAGACAATAATATAAAATAAGTCTCTCTCTCTCTCTCTCTCTCTCTCACACACACACACACACACACACACACACACACACACACACACACACACACACACACACACACACACACACACACACAAGGATATAATACAAAATAAGAGAGACTAAAAACGAGAAAAATAAGTAAGATACCCCCCCACACACACACACACACACACACACTGGCATGTGTATCTGCACATGCTCGCTTACTCGCAATCTCACACTTCCGCCGGCAGAATACAGTATGTTTGCATTTATCACGTGGACCGGGATTGACCAATAAAATCTTTCTCTGGAAGCAGATGCCCCACACAAATCACACAATATCTCTCTCCAGATCTTCACACTAACGCCCTAGTCTGAAAACTAAAACTGTGTGAGGTCTAACACCCCCCCCCCCCCCCATTTCGGATCCTCTTAACCCATCCCAGGGTCGTGCCCTTTGAACCCTGCCTAATTATCCAATTAGCGATGGCCCCTGGTCGGCCCTTCATCACGTACCCGACCTAGTTAACGAAACACCCGAGATCGAACAAATATTTTCCCATCATCCCCTCGTCTGTTCCGGTAGCCGTTTTGCTGCCGAGGTGCGACATCTTCAGTCCCACTCTCGGCTGCCGTTGTATGCAAAATGGGCCTAAGTGTTTATCAGCTCCATGGCGATTAGAGCTTTTTGTTCAGCACTCGCTTTTTCCCTGACAGGTCATCAGAATAGCGAGTTTGAGTACACGATTGAGAGTAAACATCGCTTAGCTGGGTTCGCGTGTGTAGGTTTTTGTTCGGGTGTTGCTGTCCACCGCAAAAAAAAAGAGCAGTGTGTTTGCATAGGTGTTTGTATGGGTGGCTGGCTTCTTCCCAGCTTGTTAACGGGGTGGGGGGAAACACGCCCCGCGGGGTGCGGTCAGGATGGTGACTGCCTGGTGGCGCAGTGGCAGTGGTATGGTACCCCCCACTCGGGATATTTTTACATGGACGTGGCCGCTGAGGTGGTCCGTGCGCTAGTAGCGGTACTTTTTTTTTTTTTTTTTTGCTGCCCCAACTCTTTTTGCCAGCTCCAGTGGTGTTCCTCCCTGGTCGTGGGTGGAATCCACGGAGGGCTCGAAAGCTGGGGCAATTTTTATTTTGCATGATGATGGAGATGAGGATGATGGTAAGATGATGCTATGGAGGTCCGTGTGGTTTGGGACTGGGGGGCAGGGCCGTATTCCACGCTACCTGTCATAAATATCCCGGCATTAACCAGGCCCGGGAACTACGGCACCTGCGGTGCCGGCCGTATAATCATCCACATCATAAGACGTGTCATACTGAGGGAAGCACCCCCCAAAGTCGCACCCGTGAAGTGGGTGAATCTCGGCTGTGTGGCAACAGCCTCCCCATCGGGCCCATAGCACACCCGCTCTGGGTAGGAGCCGACCTAGGTAGGAAAAATCCCGCTTGCCTCGGCTGGGATTCGAACCCGGGTCTCTAACCACTACACTACGGGGGCCGGTCGTAGCGGTACTTTCAGTGGTTGTTTGAGTGCTTGGTCCGTAGGCAGGATGGTAGACAATTACAGAATACAGAATACTTTATTGATCCCGAAAAGAAAAACAGCTTTTCTATCCCGCATACTAGTAAACCAGAAATATTTTCATAAATAAGACTACAAATGCACACATTAAAAAAAAAGAGTAACACAAAGACGTGACCTGTAAAATTACTTAAAATCAAGAATATAACACACTATCACATACATGCAAGTTACTATCACACTGATCAGATGGTACATTCATTCCGGCATTCGCTCTGCACATTCACTCGCTCTGCTCTCTAATTACAATACAGGATAAATTAATTTTACGCTTGTATTGAATGGCCCCCGTAGTGTAGTGGTTAGCACTTCGGACTATGGACCGGGAGACCCGGATTCGAGTCCCAGCCGAGGCAAGCGGGATTTTTCCTACCCAGGTCGGCTCCTACCCAGAGCGGGTGTGCTATGGGCCCAATTGGGAGGTTGTTGCCATACAGCCGAGCTTCACCCACTTCACGGGTGCAACTTTGGGGGCGCTTCCCTTGGTATGACACGTCTTGCACGGCCGGCATCGCAGGTGCCATAGTCCCCGGGCCTGGTTAATGCCGGGATATTTATGACAGAAAGCGTGGAATGCGGCCCTGTCCCGCAGTCCCAAACCACACGGACCTCCATAGCATCATCTTACCATCATCCTCATCTCCATCATCATGCATAATAAAAATTGCCCCAACTTCCGAGCCCTTTATGGATTCCACCCATTATCAGGGAGGAACATCACTGGAGTCGGCAAAGAGTTGTGGCAGCAAAAAAAAAAAAATAAAAAAAAACACGCTTGTATTGAATGGCTATTGCAAAGAACTCATTCACAATTACGTCCCCGGTATCAGCACTGGAAAGTTTCGCTTGGAAATTACGACTTGAAATTCGTCATGGTTGTTTGTATTGTTTCACACTTCAGTTCAAGTTCCTTACAGCAACAGCTTTGGTTGCTTTACGTAGGTACAGCTGCTGTGCAATATCCGGTAAGCCTTAACAGGATCCCATATCATTAACTTCTTAATTAAGCCACTAAAAACACTGACTCACTACCCAATTTCGCTGTGCTACTGATCTTTACAATAATGTTTACCCTCACCATTCGTTGGCCCAATTCTCCTTCCCGCATGCATACTAAACAGTCGACGCTATCAGTACCCAAGCAAACGCGAGTCGAAAAATACCAGAACTACATGACAGACATGGTCAGACACTGGCACAACAAAGCCCTAGGCCATTCCTACCTCACCAAAGCTCAGAAACTCTGCGCGAAAAACACACAAACCGACAGAGGTGCAAAAGTCATTTCGCACTGTACAGAAGCTAGTGATTAGAAGTCGCTACCGTGAAACGAAAAGTTCCCACGTAATTTTGTGGGTGAGAAATCACTGCCTGAGTCTTTGTTACCTGTGTGCGGGTAGGTGTTCCTTTGAGGCAGTGCTTTGATCTTTTGGCTCTTGGCAGGTGTCTGAGCAGTGGGCTAACATTGTGTTTGTTTACGTTGTTTTCCTGTGGAGAGAGTCAGCAGGGCGTGGAGGGAAATGTAACGTACCGTGACGTTGTAGTAGCGGTAGTGTTCGCGGTAAACCACACACGCACGAGTGGTGTAACATGCTCTCTCTCTCTCTCTCTCTCTCATTCCTTTCTTTTTTCCCTTACTGCCTTTTTCTTTCTGTCTTTCGTTCGTTCGTTCGTTCGTTCTTTCTTTTTGTTTCTTTTCTTCTTCTTTCTTTCCTTCTATGTATGTATGTATGTATGTATGTATGTATGTATGTATGTATGTATGTATGGTATCTGTCTGTCTTTCTTTCTTTCTTTGCGATGTGTCTTGACACTCCCACTAAGTGATGATTTACTTAGGGACGTAGGTGATAAAGTTTTCTTTCTTTCTTTTTTTTCTCTTTCTTTTCCCCTTTTCTTTTTTAATATAGACTGTATTGTGATGTGTAGTGTAGTGCAGTAATAAAAAAAAAACATTCAAATACATACTTATGTGTCGCACTGTATTTCGGTGATGCGCCGGCTCCCGCCAGGGGGAGCACCCTAAATTTCCTGTAACTTATAGTAAAGTAGTCCCCCCCCCCCCCAAAAAAAAAAAAAAAAAGAGAGAGAGAAGAAGAACAACAAAAACCGCATCCGTGATGCAGCGTCAGCGTGTGTGGCGGCCACCATAATCATATGACTGACTTATTCAAGCGCTGTTGTCTATCATAAATCACACACACACATGACAGCAAAAGCAAAATGACATGTGTTGCGAATCAAAAACCTTTCAAAACGTTTGTTGCTCGCTGACGGTTTTAATGACCCAAGAAATGAGAGGGGAGTGGGGGAGGGGGGGGATGTCAGTCCTGACATAGTAAACCAAGCAACAGAGATTGCGTCAGTTTAACTCCGCGGTAATAAACAGTATCTCGCAGGAGAAATAAAAGTCGAAGGGCACACCGATGTCTTACATTCCGCGGCGGGGCAGCCTGCTAGCGATATTTCTGTCTACAACCGATTTCTGCCGCTATAGGCGGTATAATACGCGAGATGCCCCCCCCCCCCCCCCCCCCCCCCCCCCCCCCCCCCCCCCCCCCCCCCCCCCCCCCCCCCCCCCCCCCCCCCCCCCCCCCCCCCCCCCCGCTTGTATGATTCCGGGGCACTTCTGGCGTCAAACTGCAGGCGTAAAGACACAAGTGAGTGAGTGAGTTTGTTTTGGGGGGCTTCAAGCCGCGCAAGCCACAAAGACGGCTTCAGGAGAAGGAAGTGGCGAAGGGTTGGACACCATTCGCGGAAGAGCCAGTCTAATGTCACCCGACAAGCACTTGACTGGAACCCACAAGGAAAGCGAAAAAGGGGGCGCCCAAAGTAGACATGGAGGCTACGCCTCCAGGACGAGCTGAAAGCCGCCGACCAAACCTGGGAGGCCGCAAAAACAGCAGCTAGAGACCGCAGGAAGTGGAGAAGAACTGTCGAGGCCCTATGCTTCACAAGGAGTAAAGAGGAATGATGATGATGATGATGATGATGTGAGAGGTGGGGGGGGGGGGGCGCAGAAGTACGTACGAAAAAGAAATATCGCAGTCTGCCCTGCCCTGTTTCCTGCATCCCGTTGCACAAGATGTTCAGCTGCTTCGCGTGTCAGGTTTGCGTGTGGGAAGGCAAGTGATAAGGCGACATGCAACCAATTTTCTGCAATTTCAAGTTGCTAAACGCTGCGAGGCGCTGTTGCCACCCCATGCTGGGTTTGTGTATCTCTCTCTCTCTCTCTCTCTCTCTCTCTCTCTCTCCCTCTCTTTACATTTTGTTAGAGGTCGGAATATTTTTAGCGTTGTGCTGGTGGTCGAAGGGTGGTTGTGCTAGAAATGTACAATAAACTTCATTTACGTCCCCAGTAAAATTTTGTTTCTGGCTGTGGATGTGCGTGTATGTGTGTGTGTGTGCGTGCGTGCGTGCGTGTGTGTGTGTGTGTGTGTGTGTGTGGTGTGGTGTGTGTGTGTGTGTGTGTGTGTGTGTGTGTGTGTGTGTGTGTGTTTCAGCACTGCGATTTCAAGTTCTTTCTCTCTCACTCAGTATTGCCAGAGCTTCAGTTTTAATAATAATAATAATAATAATGAATTGTACTTATATAGCGCAAAATTCTCACAATGACTCAATGCGCGTACTCCCGCACTCACACCAACACACACACACACACACACACACACACACACACACACACACACACACACACACAGAGCCGCTGAAACAGGATGAGGTAGGTGGGCTTAGTCGAAAGCCAGCCGGAACAGATGCGTTTTCAAGTCAACCCATTTGACATTTTAAAAGCTTCTGTATTGTCGTGTGTAAGGCCTATTATGTGGAGCAGACTAGAAAAGTCAATAATGCTTGTAGTATGCGGCGAGAAAATTAAAAACAGAACAAAACAAAATAAAACTTTATCAGCGGAGAGAGAGAGAGAGAGAGAGAGAGCATCTTAGAACGTACTCGGAACAAGCATTACATTTGTGCCAATTACAGTCACAAATGCACGTGAGAGGTTTTACGTGGCTTTATTAACTGGCTCCGTGCCACTCCGCTATCTTCCTCTGCGAGTCGGCTGGCTGTGGTTGTCGCCCCTTACGTGACACGTGATTGACAGCGCCAGCAGGGACCTCGCACGAGCAGCCAGCTAGGGAAGTCGGCCGCGGTGGCGCATCTGTATGCGATAGCCATTGGATCGCCCACACGGGACTCTGAAGTAGGTGTAATCGAAGGAATGTAATTAAAGGTTTGACGTTGATAGGAGTGAGAGAGAGAGAGAGAGAGAGAGAGAGAGAGAGAGAGAGAGATGAGAGAGATTAAACTCTAGATGAGTTAGGTCGGAAACTGAGCTACATTGCCGCTCAAAACATCAGTCAAACTGACGCAGCTGCAGGCATTAATTTTTATTCCCCTTCCGGTTAAACGTCTTGGAACATTCAGCTGCCTTTTGTGACAATTTGGTGCGAGTTAAATGTGGATTTTTAGCCAGTAGGGATTCGGCTATATTTTCTGTTCAGAAAAATGTTATTCAATTCTTCTAGTCTCCAGCAAAAGTATCCATTCCCAAAGGGAAGTCATCTCAGTTCTTTACTCACATCCCCGCTGATTATAATTATGACAATTTCCGTCAATTTCTTATATTATTTCTTTTTTTTTATTTTAGCCAAACGGGACGCAACTGAACTTGTTTTCGTTTGCAATTTGTATTTGTAGGTAGAAAAATGTTCATCCATCTTAACCTCCCCCTTTTAACGCCTCCGCAGTCATCATCGAGGACCCCCCCCCCCACACACACACACACACCCTCCACCCCTCTCCGGACACACACACACACACACACACACACACACACACACACACGTCACACACACCGTCACACACACACACACACACACACACACACACACACCGTCACACACACACACACACACACACACACACACACACACACACACACACACACCACGTCACACACACACACACACACACACACACACACACACACACACACACACCGTCACACACACACACACACACACACACACACACACACACACACACACACACACACACACACACCGTCACACACACACACCGTCACACACACACACACACACACACACACACACACACACACCGTCACACACACACACATACACACACACACCGTCACACACACACACACACACACACACACACACACACACACACACAGAGAGAGCTACATTCCTGTCACTCCTTGGTAGAGCGTTGGACTACCAGTGTTCGGGTCGCGAGTTCGAATTCAGGCTGGAGCCAAAATATTTGTACTGGCCTTTGTCTCGTTGCCCCGTCTTTGATATCATCCATACGGTGGTGGAAATGGACGTAAAACTCCCCCCCCCCCCCCCCCCCCCCCCCCTTCCTCCTGTCACTCCTGTACAAACGATTCTGGCTCCAGTGTGGGCCGTGAACCTATTCCGCTACCCCTAATTGAATTTCTTTACCCGAATCACGAATTGGTGTGCCACTGTACACAGCCTATCAAAGGGTAACCCACACCGACGAAGGGAGGTAAGCGAAGAGCGCGTGCAGTAACGGGAGATAAGTACGGCGCTAATTGGGCCCATTAGCAGTGTGAGCGCGGTATGGGGTTGGGGGTGGCTGGGAAGGCTTGGGAAGTTGACGGAGAAGCATGCAAAACTTCAGTGCCAGGATGACGCTGGTTGCGTTTATGGCGTACGCAGGAATGACTCTAGGGCACTTTCAGCTTTTGTAGTAAATGTTATTAATTGAACTGAGGTTAAAAATAAATAAATAAATAATTTTTTTTTTAAAATGGAAAAAATGAAAAAGCAGATTTCGATCGGTCAATGAAACAGTCGAAAGGCTGGTACACACACACACACACACACACACACACACACACACACACACAACACACACACACACTGATGTAAGTCGTGCCTGTAGCGGAGCCTATGCATCAGTGCAGCTGAATTAGACTAATAGATTCAGTTATCGACTGCGCCATAGCAGACTCTTTGACTAATCAAGGACGACCCTGGCTTGACCCACCGGGCAGCGTCGGAATCATCAAGGCCGCCAACTTGAATCGAAGAGCCAAAGTCAGCTTGCACTTGCCTAATGCAACCCTTTCCAGGCTGTCCGCTGTTGTCAGATTTTATTGACGGTACGTGTCTGACATGTGACCGAAGACTCACATTCACCTGTCCGTGTTAGCATCCAGTCATGGTATTTCGAAAATTTTTGTTGGCAATCAAGTTCTTCCCGCCCTGTCTTGACCTAAGGTGGGTGAGCAGCCGGTGAAATTCCGGCGAAACGCGTCCCGCTACGGTCAAGACAACCCTGTCGCCTCACAGTACCGCCATACTAAACACAATTTTCTTGTTTTTAAACTTGAATTTCAATCCGTATAACTTGAAATACCTCTGGATGGAGTTTCTGAGTAAAGTCGATGTCTTTTTTTCCTTAAACGGAAGTAGGTTGGTCACGTAACTCACGTTATGGGGATACCGGTAAGGGACCTTTTGCAATCCTTGGTTACCGAACATGTTACCAAAATCGCTGAACTCGGCGTGTGTGTCCTAATTTATCCCCGAAACCTCCACTGTGGCTGACGCACTGCGTTTTCGGCAAGCTGGATTTTTTTTTTCTGTAGGGCTGCTTCCCCCTGGGCCCTTAGCTCAAGACTGAAAAGTCGAAGGCCTACTCAGACATTCAGGACAATCGCCACATTATTGGTTAAAGATGGACCATTTCAAACACAAATGATATCTCCGCAGTTGAACTGCCTTGGCGTGTCCTTCAGTTTGTGCCCGCGACTAACACGGTCGATGTAAATGTACTTGAATAGCTGTCAGAATACGGCCGATGATGTGCTGGAGAGATGGCCAAGACCGAAACAGCTGTCCAGACTGGCACCTACACAAACTTGCACCGGCCTCTTTTCAGGGGACCTAAATCATATTTCCATTTGCACGATGGTGCTGTAATGGACATGATGTGTGATACGGCCTCTCTTGAGGGGTCTTTATGAGTCTTGACTCCTCTCAGTTTCCTTTAATGCGCCCTCCCCCCCCCCGCCCCCCCCCCTTTTTTTTTGGCCATGGAACTAGTGGATCCAGTGATCACTCTTCCCATACAGGGACAGTTCTCTCCCTTGCAGCGTCCACTTACCTGTTCGCTCCCTTTGTTCGTTACATTTCGCTGGTGCAATCACTACCAGAAAGTACCGTCGCTGTGGTACGAGTCAGACTGGGCCACCCATCTCAAACAAACTTGTGGGGTTGACTGAGTGCACAAACCCACATTGTCCACTTGCCCGCTGGGCCAGCTGGGACCGCTGTGCTGATTACAACCGGACAATAACTGACCACTAACGACCACTACGGGAAGCTGTGGACGTGGATTTTTTCTCCGCTTGACTTCTGCCCAAAGCCGGTTGCTGGTTCATATTGAAGACAGGGCAACGAGGAAAGTGCCAGTACAAATAGTTGGATTCCAGCTTGTGTGTGTGTGTGTGTGTGTGTGTGTGTGTGTGTGTGTGTGTGTGTGTGTGTGTGTGTGTGTTGGTGGATTGGTGGGGGAGGGGGGGGGAGGCTGTATTACAATTTAGATACTTGTTAATGATACTCAGGGCGTTACAACTGTCCATTAACTATGAGTGCTATGAGTGTATGTGCAAGACTGTGAGTGTATGTGCAAGACTATGAGTGTATGTGCAAGACTGTGAGTGTATGTGCAAGACTGTGAGACATTCAATTTTTTTTTAATCAGTTCTTGTCAGGTGCGTACCATTGAATGGTCTGTGCATGGCAATTTTTAAAAGCATTTTTAGCGGGTGACTATGATGCCTGAGGCTAATCGGGGAATGTACAGGGTGGGTGGGGGTGGGTGTTTGGGAGTTTAACGTCCAGTCCTTTTCCACCGCATAGGGGGGGGGGGGGGGGGGGTATACAGACATTTTGAGCATTCTTTGACCTGTACTGGCATACTACGGGCCCTGGGCATAAGTCAGTCGGGAAACGAAACCATGCGAACAAGGCAAGGCTTTGTTGGGCGGCGTGGAAACACAAGTCATCGGTGATCTATGTTGTATCGGCAGGTAGCCCCCCGACTCACAATGCGTCATTTTCCTGTCCTTTTGATTTCCGAGCGTTCTCTACGGGTGGTGTGATTTGTTAGGCAAACGCGGGGATGGGCCGACTGACGTCTGAATGTTGGTAATGCTGGTTATGTTCCGGGTTGGGATCTGTCTGTTGTGGTAATGCTGGCTTTATGTTGCTGGACTTCCCGTGATTTCATGCTGATATAGTAAGTATGGAGACTTTGTTCTGTTTTTCTCTGTGGTATTTTTTTTTTAAAAGAAAATGTGACGCGCAAAACAGAACAGAACAGAAGAAAACAAAACAAGACAAAACACAAAAGAGAACAAAACAGAACAGAACAGAAGAAAACAAAACAAGACAAAACACAAAACAGAACAGAACAGAAGAAAACAAAACAAGACAAAACACAAAACAGAACAGAACAAAACAGAACAGAAGAAAACAAAACAAGACAAAACACAAAACAGAACAGAACAAAACAGAACAGAAGAAAACAAAACAAGACAAAACACAGAACAGAACAAATTTGAAATTGCCTTATTTGTAGGGTCTTTGTTTAGTTTTTAACGGACTAAACAGGGTGGGTGTTTGAGAGTTTAACGTTTGGCTTAACGGCAGATTTGTTCACACAAATTCGTTTCCTTTAGACTGTATGGCGCTACAGTTTTAGTCTGGCGTCTTGGTTGAAACAAGTTTATTGCAATACAGAAACGTAACACTGAATGAGCACGAACAGGCATAGCTTATGATAATGCTCATGGCGCTACAGTTTCATTGTCCACGTGTCTTGTCCCACGCTTGTACTAGATCTTCTCCAGGTTTCAGACCCTCACCCTCTTAGGCTGCCCACGAGAGTTTCAGCACCATAGAACTCAAGCATTTTAAGATTCACCGTCAGTTCAAATTCACTGGCACCTGAACTGGCAAGGATATCCCATAACCTGTCCATCACATCTCTTCAACTTCGTCCTTGAGGCCGTTCCAATCGCTGTTCAGTGAGTGACACGCTGACGCATTTCCTCTTGAAATTTGGACACCACTAGACAGAAGCACTACCTCTCCCCCCCCCCCACCCACCCACCCAACATTCCCGCCCCCTCCCCACCCATCCACCCCTATAATTAGGCAATACTGGCACGATCATAAAAGGGTACGTGTCATCTTGGAGGACGCGTCGCTATCAAAGCTCTTGCGCGCCAAATGACCCCCCTCTTACGACCTTCTCCACACACGCCGTCCCACTTCTGGAGGTTCTCCACATCATTGACGTTGTGCGCCGTCCGTCCGACTCATCATCATCTGGGTCCTGATATTGGCTCTAGCATCTTTATGGCGCCTCGTAAAGCTCCACTCGCACACGGCGTTTGATGATCAATATTGGTCCCGGGGTCCGGTCCGACCCAGGAAAAGGAGGGAGGTGGGAAGGGGTAACAGGGAATCATGAAGGCGTGAGTGGATGGGTGAGGGAGGTGGGGGCTGGTGGATGGGTGGTGGTGGTGTTGCGGGTAGTGGGAGGAGTTGGGGTAGATTGGTGACGCGAGCTGGAGGGGGTAGTTTTCGTGCCAGAGTGAGGTGTAGTGACGTCACAACTGCCATGAGAAGTGGAAAAAGACACCCCTCGAGTTATGGCTGTCATAAGTGGTCGGAAGTGGTTTGAAGTGGTCGGCGGAGATTAAGCCGAACAGTACGACATGCCAGGTGTCTTACAAAGCAGACGTTCTCCCTTAAGACGGTCGTGCATGTTCGTCTACAAATAATTTGCTGAGAATGGCATTAACGATAAACGATAACGATAAACATAATTTTAAACATAATGTGTAAACATTAGGAATGTGTTGTGGTCTAAGAGAGCTGCTTTGCCATCAATCACACATGCATGCTGCAACTTACTTTAAATTACAGACACTCGCACATACATACTAACACATTAAACCTTATTGACTAAAATTCCAATACAATAAATACAACACGAACAGACTGAAAAAAAATGCTTTGACTAATTAGACACTTCCTGAAAAGCAGAAATAGGTCAAATTTAAGAATGGCAAAGTAGAATGGCATCATGTTATTACATATCAGATGGAAGGGGTGAGGGTGAGAAAACCTAGTCTTCGGGTTGTTGTTGTTGTAGTTGCTCTGTGTGTGTGTGTGTGTGTGTGTGTGTGTGTGTGTGTGTGTGTGTGTGTGTGTGTGTGTGTGTGTGTGTGTGTGTTCTTGTTGCTGTTGTTGTTGTTCAAAACTTGCCAACGTCTCATACCCCCGTGTTACGTAGGTGACTGTATAGTGCACGTACATACTTGTACACGGCAATAAACCAAGGAATTCTCGTCCCGGGTGAATCATTCGCTGTCCGTCTCCCCCCGTTCCCTGTCTCCGCCGGACAGCACGCTGACCCAGTCTCTCACACTCCCTTGACGGCCGATGAGAGGCCAAACACGGCACTATCTAAATTGTTGCCCATGTTTGCCGGACCAGCAAAACTATCACCATAAACAGCGGTCCGGACAGGATCTGACGCGCTGGACATCGACAGGGAAAGCGGACTGTTGTTGGGGACGGAGTGGTTGGGCGGTGAAATCAGGACGTGAAACGGGGGGGGGGGGGGGGGGGGGGGTGTTGGCCTATTTGGTCCGCGCTACGCTTCCTAAGGCACACGTTCGAATCCCTGGTGGACAGGAATTTGTTTGGTTGGATTATTTTTTTCTTGTCAGATCGAGTCAAAATCACGAGCGGACTCGTTTACGGTGCCTTGTATCACCTTCGAGTACACACACACACACACACACACACACACACACACACACACACGCGCGCGCGCGCGCGCGATCCCAACCATCTCACCACCCCCACTCCCACCCCATACCCCCAGCTTTTCGCGAATCGGTAGTGCCAAAGTCCTACCCCCAGCACTTTAGCAATCCTCTTCAGAAAAGGAGATGGCATGCCCTGAAGACAGTGGGTACACTATACCACCCCGGGTACAAGCAGTAACACAGACGGGGACGCCAGCAGAACGCAAGACCTGTCAAGCAGTTGGTGAAAGTTAGAGCCGGTCTGTTGAAAGGTGCTGAATAGGTCGCGCGGACAATGTGAAATGTGACAAGTAACGGCTTACTGTAATTAGACTGTTGTTACAGTTGTATACCCAGTGATTTCCTTTGAGTGTTATTTCGTTAGCCAATCAGGATACGTGTAGGCGGGTAATGGTGGCGGAACGGCTGCTATTTAAACGTCGATTGGTGTGGGCTGTTACGATTTTTCTGTTTGATTGTTCTGACAGTTTGAGCCTTCAACCGATTACACTGTCATTTACACCACCACTGGCAGGACCTGTGATTTTGTGCTGTCAGTGTAGCAGCCTCAGTGCCACCATCACTCGTGACAGTAAAACAGAAGTATGGATTCGCACTGGGGGTTAGAATCCCACCTTAACCATTTTTCTTCCTTTCCAAACACGAATATTACAACCACACAACACTTACCAGTGTTATGTATTCTCAACCCCCACCCACCTAATACTTTCTGTTTTGCATTTTATAAAACGGGATCGGAACACAGTGCAGATCGCCGCTTGCAAGCTCTGTAGGCCTATGTAGCCTACTCGTGTGTGTGTGTGTGCGTGCGCCCGTGCGTCCGTGGGTGTGCGTGCGTGCGTGCGTGCGCGCGCGCGCGTGTGTGTGTGTGTGTGTGTGTGTGTGTGTATGTGTGTGTGTGTGTGTGTGTGTGTGTGTGTGTGTGTGTGTGTGTGTGTGTGTGTGTGATGCTGTCTAAATCTGAACTTGCGGAACACTTCGTAATCGTCGTAGGTGTCAAATGGGTTCTTCCTATCTCGAAAAATCCTGTTTCTCCGCAATTGCCGCCGCTGTCTTGCCTGGAAAAACAAAACTGCCGCCATATTTATGCGCGTTTAAGCCCGCTATCGCACCCTCACAGGTGCTCTAACTTTAAACGCGGAAATCCGTTTAGTATAGGCTATCGAGAGAGACGAGAATACCGAAATTTTCCGTTTATCCGCCCGTGTAGGAGATAAACGCGTTTAACCCGCTAAACGCGTTTAGCCCGTCAAACGAGAATACGGCCCCAGACGGGGAGGCTGTTGCCACACAGCCGAGCTTCACCCACTTCAAGGGTGCGACTTTGGGGGTGTCTCCCCTGGTATGACACGTCTTATGATATAGATGATTACACGGCCGGCACAGCAGGTGCCGTAGTTCCCGGGCCTGGTTAATACCGGGATATTTATGACAGGAAGCGTGGAATGCGGCCCTGTCCCGCAGTCCCAAACCACACGGACCTCCATAGCATCATCTTACCATCATCCTCATCTCCATCATCATGCATAATAAAAATTGCCCCAGGCCCAGCTTCCGAGCCCTCCGTGGATTCCACTCATTACCAGGGAGGGACACCACTGGAGCCGGCAAAGAGTTGTGGCAGAAAAAAAGTCTTCAGCGTTGTAAATAAATGAACAAAATAAACTGAATAAAGTGAATAACGAAACAAACGATTAAGTTGGTTGGTCGATTGGTCGGTTGGTTGCTTGCTTAGTTGGCTGCTGCAGGTCTGAGGTCCTTTTCCACCGCAAAATCGTGATGTGAGAAACGATGCAACGAAGAGAAGGCCAGCACAAATTTTGCATCTCAACAGCAATAATATCAACATTTTCCCCGTAATTGGTATCTTCAGTCTTTTGACTAGTATTCCCCACTTGCCTGTTACAGTGTTGTTGATGTTGTTGTTGCTGTTCAGTTGTTGTTGTTGTTGTTGTTTATTGATGTATCAGGCAAGCACTTTCGTATTTTTACGATCTTCAACGTACGGGAAAATAGTCTTGTCCGTTTGTTCCTTGGCAGCAACTAACATCATTTGAGTGCCATCAGACACACACACACACACACACACACACACACAATTAAATTCTACTTTTGGTCAAATTAAACCAAATAACCACCCCCTCTCATTCGGTTTACAACCTAATGCGGAAGGACTTAAGCTGAA
Source organism: Batillaria attramentaria (assembly GCA_018292915.2). Classification (NCBI taxonomy): domain Eukaryota; kingdom Metazoa; phylum Mollusca; class Gastropoda; family Batillariidae; genus Batillaria; species Batillaria attramentaria. The sequence goes on along the minus strand of JACVVK020000192.1, from coordinate 683,827 downwards.
ACCCACAATAAAGTTAAACTGGCCCGTAATTTCTGCATCACTTCGGGCAACATGAAAGTGTTGGATTTCACGTGTAGAACACCCTACAATAAACGGGACAAATTTTCCCTGGAAGAAACGAAGGGCCGAATTACTACAGGGTCTACGCAACTGAGAGGCGTGGTTGAAATCAACGAACCGTGCAGTAAGTGTGATGTTGAACAGTCGAGGTCACGCCCCACTGAGCAGTCGAGATTGAAGGACCCACCTCCGGATGACCAGATCATAGACCAGTTGCAGACACCGCTGGGACCTTCTGAAAGAGGTAGTCTGGAGGGAGGGGGGTGGGGAGTGGAGGCAGTTCGGGGGGGGGGGGGGGGTAATCTTGACTGACAATTCGAGTTGCTGGATATGTGCCTGTACCCCCTGATGGGGTTTCTGGAAATAAACTGAAACTGAAACTGAAAACTGACATCTTTTTCTCTCCATCGAGAAGGTGTAAGTCGGGCCGTAGTTTGTCCGCTCATCTCGCAATAGACGACTCTAGTCGGCAAGCACCGAGGCCAAAGCCCCTCTCCTTTATTCTGCCGTGTATTGGCAAAACACAGTACGTCCATGACGTCATTGTAAAGGAAAAGGGATGATTTCAAAATGAAAGAGATTGACGTAACGGTCTATCACCTCAAATGACGTCAATGGGATTACTGCTTTCTTTCCATGTTTCAGTCCTATCAAACTACAAACTGTTTCCCTCGTTGTGTCTGGCAAAAAGTTTACCATGCCATGTGTTGGGTTCCGTATGCCGCGAGACGCGACTGGCTGAATTCTAGGGGCTCGGCCCTTTTGATTAACAGGAGTGGAGTTGTCCATTCGTGCGGAGTTCGAACCGGAGCCTAGACGGGTGTAAAAAAAAAAAAAAAAAAAATGTGCGACCAGACGAGTAGTAATACATCTGATGTTTCCCAATTCCTCTTGCTGTGTGGACTGTGACTGCTTCTGTAAATTTTTCATCGCGATCGAGAGTGATTAGGTCCGTTGCACTCCGAAACTGTTTGGAACAGCTCCATGGAACTGTTTCCTTTCAGTGGCTGTATAACTGGATCTGTTTGTGCAAGAGGACCATCACAGTCAAGGATATATCAGATCAGTGGCTTCCCAGTCTGACTGGACTGAATCGCGTTCAGCTGGACTGTTCGTCTGTTGGTTTAAACAGGTTTATTGCAATACAATTTGTGTCAAGTAAACAAACAATTACTGAGCATGAACAAGCAGGGCTTATAATAATGCTCTGGGGGTGGTACAAGTGCATGTTAACGGTATTGCAAAGGCAGTAATTATAATAAATTAAAGCTACGAGAGAGAGAGAGAGAGAGAGAGAGAGAGAGAGAGGTGGGGTGTAAGGGGGGGGGGGGGAGGAAGGGGGTCTAAGTGTACTCACAACAACGAAAAAAAATAAATCCGCTGGGCTGCGCTAAGCTCTGTCAAGGAAGTAACATGTAACTAAAACCTAAAAAAAAACCCTGGTCGCCTGTTCCCTTAGGATAGCTGCCCCCACCCCAACCTGCCAAGTCACTGCTGTGTCTGGGACGTTCAGCCCTGGTTTACTACCTACCTTATTTTCCATCACAGTGAATGCCCCCTCCCTCCACATCCATCTCCTCCACCGTCCCCGCTTTACTTTGTCTGTGAGCTTTTCTTTCTTTCTTTCTTTCTTTCTGTCATTCTCTCTCTCTCTCTCTTATTTTTTATTTTTTATTCAAACATGGTTTTATTCCGCTGGCTAGTTTACACAAACAAGTATTCAGGCCACCGGTGGCAAGAGGCCAGAAGCCTATATTATATATATATAGCCTCCGCCTGTGAACATTCACAACGTCTTAGGGCGAATACTGTCAAGCATACAGCACATACACGAAAACGATGAAAAGACAAGAGAGGGAGGGAGATGGGAAGAGGGAGAGTAAGAAGAAGGGAAAGTGACAAGAAGAGAGAGGAAAGGAAGGACAGGGGAGGGGGAATTGCTTCGGTTGGCGCAGCTGACAGACTGCCCGCGGCATTGTAAGTGCTTAAACTGCTTTCCTAATAATCTCTCTTTCTTTCTTTTTCCTTGCTTATCATAGCAGACACATAAACACAACACAATTCAATTAGTTTACCCTCAACGGTGACGCGGGACGATATACGCTTCGCGCAAAATGCGAGCGCTTCAATGCGTTTTCGGCTTTCTATCTCTCTACTGGTGCCCAGGGGATTCACGATGTAGCAGCTGCGAGTGGCAAAGAGCCAATAACTGACCCACAGAGGACTTTTTTTCTAAGTGCCCATGCCAAATTTCGCAATCATACAGCACATTAGAGGATTTGTTTGGTAAGGAAAATACGCGATTTGTAGCCGCGCCTGAAAAATATATTGAATGATTACACATTGAAGAGTAAACTATTTCCTTTTCTGTCAGGGATCCGTCTCTTGGCGTCGGTCAGTGTGTGATAATATTCGTTGTTACACTCGTAGGGATGTATTATGGATCTTTCCCGCTGTCGTAAGATAAACTTACACCCCAAAGGATTAACCTCTGAGTGAAAATATCGTAAAGAAATTCTTACTCTGGAGTAAAATATCGTAAAAGTTCGAACTACAGAAGTTTTAGTTTAAAGTTACATGTAACTTCCTTGTGAGAGTGTAGCGCAGCCCAGCGGAGTTTTTTTTTTTTTTTTTAGCCTCGTTGTTGTGAGTACACATAGAACTCTCTCTCTCTCTCTCTCTCTCACCTCATACCTAGCAAGTATTACAACCGACCAAGTGTATTTAGACTATCTAGTCTCCTTATGACTGGTAATTCTGACGTGCTATACAGTCTTGTACAGTTTGTGTACAGAGCCTTACAGCGACGGGCGTGTGCATTTGACTAAAGTACGTTGTAAACAACTGTTAGTTACTTTGAATCTACGGTATTTTGATATAGACTCGTATATGATCATGTACAATATTTGTTGTAACTCACCCATTTGAATGGGCCTGTGGCCTCTCAAATAAACTCATCAATCAATCAATCTCTCTCTCTCTCTCTTGTGTAGTTTTAATTTATCATGACTGCCATTGCAATACTGTCAATATGTACTTGTTCCACCCCGGAGCATTATCATAAGCGGTGCTTGTTTATGCTCACTAATTATTTACTTGCACGAACTGTATTGCAATAAAACTGTTTAAACCAACTACAGAAGTACTCCCGTTACGAAAACTTGGTTCGTAAAAAAAAAAAAAAAAATCTTACTCCTGAGTAAAAACCTCTTAGACATACGTCATTCTACGAGAATTTCACTCTGAAGTAAAAGCCGTGTACGATACGGGTGGGTGGGGGTTTGGGGGTTTAACGTCCTTTTCCACCACATAGGCCTCGGTCACAACCGGCCGCACGATTTTTTTATGCTTGCGATCTCCACGAAATGTCTGCGGCCTGCGGCTTCTACGATCTGAAAAAAAAAAATTAAGGTTGCAAATCGTGCGTACGATATACGTGCGATGGCGTACGTTCCCCGCAAGTCTCGCACGGGTAACGTCTTGCGATCAGTGATTTCAGTTGGTCAAAAATCGTACGACGGCCGTACGGATCGTACGTTGTCCTCGCAGTTATCGTACGGAGATCGTACGCCTTCGTACGACGTTCGTGCGATGTTGACGATGTTTGCACGGGCTATACGGGTGTCGTGCGTGCGCCGTACGGCTATCGTAAGTGCTCTGTACGCGTGGTGTGCGTCGGTCGTTCGACGGCCATGGCCGACGCGCGTTTTTCATGCATATAGGGACCAGCCTACATATATATATACATGTAGTTTGTTTATGGAAAGAAGACATCAGAGGATTTGGATATTATTAACAGAGAGTTTGACAAACCTATGGACACGTAAACAACTTGACAGACACTGACACAGCACTGCAACACTTCTACATTGCACACCAACATCCCCCGGGCCCGCACCTGCGTCTTGCGTCCGCCTTGCGGAGCAGGCACGGAGGACGTGCATGCATCGTGGAAACATCGTACTACCGACTTGCGGTCTGTGATCACGTGCGGCCATCGTGCGGTCCTCGTGGGGAGCACGCAAGACAACCGTGCGTCACTCGTGCGGTCATCGTGCGGCCATCGTGCGGCCATCGTGACCTATTTTTCTCGCCCGGAGATGTCCAGGTCGTACGATGCACTTGCGGCAATCGTGCGTTGGCCGTACAGTGGCCGTGCGGCCAACGCAAGTGTGTAAAAAATCGCAGGTGATCGTCGAGTTTGTTGATTTTGTCGAAAACCGGCCGCAGCGCTCTGCGGCATCCTTGCGGCCTCGAAATTTCGCAGGACGCCCGTGCGCCGTTCGCAAGATTTGCCACGATTTTTGGCCGTAGACCCGCCGTAGGAGCCCGTACGGCCGGTTGTGACCGTAGCAATACGGGTGATATCAAAGACGGGGCAACGATGAAAAATCCAGCACAAATATTTGGCTCCAGCCGGGATGCGAACTCACGACCCGAGCATTAGAAGTCCATTCGGCCTCCCCGGCTCCCGCGTACGATAAAGTTTCTCCACGAAGGAAATGCTTGCACCCAAACCTTCGGTTGGGGGGGGGGGGGGGGGGGGGGCGCTGGGAGGACAACCACCACACCCTCCCATACCCCACCCCATCCGGCTTCTCTGTTCCTTCACCGGCCTTCTCATCTTTTCTTTCCTTTCGGTGCGGGCGCCTTGGCAGCGATTAAGTGGTGTCCACTCTGTAAGCAGGTGATAATCTCAGCAAATCTGCATTTTGTGGTAGCGCCAACGACCGGCTAGATAACGCTGCGTCGCCATCTTTCAGGGTTCGAACCAGGGGTAATTCACTCCTAACGACCAAAGGCCAGCCGCCTGGAGTTATCTCTCTTTACCGCCCGCGCACCTTTCCCTTCGTATCTGTATTACCATGATATTGTCGAGAGGTGAGGGGGTGTAAAGAGGGGCAAAGGATACTGCGATCGGTCACTGTTTTATCTGTTAAACCGAGCTCTTCTGCCGTGACGTGTCAAGGAACTATGAGAGTAGCGCGATTGGTTACTGTTCTATTTGTACTAACGCGCTGTAGTGCAGTACCGTCTCCATTTTGGAACTTTATCGATGCAAAGTCGCATATTGCACGCCGATAGATCATCGGGAAGAAGGGGAGTGCGTTAACTGCATGATCTGGAGGAGGGAGGGGGAATCAAGAGTAGCGTGGCAACGGCAGACGGACTAGCAGACAAAGGCAATGCACCGCACCGGTGCCCAGACTGTACGCTCCCACTCCACCCCACCCCACCCCCCTCATACCACCCCGAGCTGACTGTCGGACTGTGGTTCCCCTTCCTTCCTCCCTATGCTCCCACACTCCCAAACACTCCCCCTTCTCTCCCCCTCATTCCCTCCCGAGCCTAGGTCGTGGGAGGGTGGGGTGGGTGTTTGGGGGTTTTAACGTCCTTTTTTTTTTACCACGTACGGGTGATATCAAAGACGGGGCAACGATGAAAAAGCCAGCAGAAATATCTGGCCCCGGCCGGGATACGAACTCACGACCCGAGCATTAGCAGTCCAACGCTCTATTATTCGACCACCCGGGCTCCCCCCCCCCCCCCCCCCCAGGCCGTGGGAGAGAGGAAAAAAGTTCTGATATTATTTGTAACGTTCCCCGATTGCTCTGCCTTTTTTTTTTTTTTTTTTTGTAACTTGTCCACCACAGTCAAGGATGAACCAAATACTTAAGAGCAGGCTTTATGGCCGACCTGCCAGTCCCTATGAATTAAATGGTGTTCAGCTTACGTAAAGTTAGGATAGCTGTCCCACCCGCCCTCCCCCAAAACCTGTCCATTAGGACTCCCTCTGATCAACTGGTCACAGAGAAAATAGTCGTCCGATGCACTACGAAGAAACATTCCTCACTAAGCACAGGCTATATCTTGTACACTCTGTTGACCCGTGGCGCTGTCAGGCAGACAAATGGCGTTACGGGGTGGATAAGAAAGAAACAGACCGCTTTGTGTTGACGGCTAAGGGGCGGGGATTTCTCCCTTTCTTTCAACACGCTTCATCTCCAATCGCCGTGTCTTGGTGATGAGAAAATGAACATGTTACGGTACAGGGGCGTAATCAGCTCAGATAGGTTCTAGGCAGAGAGAGAAAGAGAGAGAACGACATTTCTTTTTCCTGTTCTTCTGCGGAAGGCAGCCATAGCAAAGGCGACAAACAACAACATCCAGTTCTTCTACTGTCACGGTATTTCAGAAATGTGGGGTTTGTTTTCCCCAGCTCACTGGCGCATAATGTGTAAAATACACACCGGAAACCATGCATGCTTACTTGTTTTTTTTTTTTTTATCTACAACTTTGTGCGTGTGTGTCAGTGTGTGTGTGTGTGTGTGTGTGTGTGTGTGTGTGTGTGTGTGTGGCGCACACAAAACACCAACACCATCAACAATAGCACACGCACGCACGCATACGCACGCGTGTACACACACACACACACACACACACACAACCACCACCACCACCAACAACAACAACAACAACAACAAAAACAACACCTACCAACAACGCCAAAACGAAAGACACGTACGGCATAACTTCGTACCTGTAACACAGTCAGCTACAACAACACTATCCACTTTCTTCTTCTTTCTCCTACATTCATATTATATGTGATTATTACACACTTGGATTAAAAAAAAAAAGATCACTATAAACTAAATCACAACTTCAAGACACCTGTTAGTGCTCGTGTGTCCTCAAAAAAAAAAAAAAAAAAAATCGTAATATCCCTGATCACTCGCACCAGTGCCATACGCCAGACTTTTGTCACATTCATTTTGTCTGCCGATAGGAAAAAAAACTGCACCCGGCTCTAGATGTCTTGTCAGTTTAGCCCGTCTGCGTACTCCATCAATTTGCCTGCTGGTCCAGCAAAGTTCTACTTCAGACTGGGAAAATCTGAAAGTCATGCAATGTTATATAATAAGCTCTATCCAGTCGTTTACATGCTTGCGTGACGCGGCCAGCGGGCTGCTGGCTCCCGAACAACGTATGAGATAAACTTCAATCCAGATTCAAAATTGCGTCCATAAATCATTTACAGGCAGAACCATGTATAGCACCCGGGTGCAGTTTTTTCTAACAGTAATAACAGTAACAAAGAGGGAGGGCGAGAAAGGTGGGGTTGCACTGGGGTGGGGAAAGAGAGGTGGGGGGGGGGAGGAGGGGGGAGGGGAGTCTAGGGTGGCGAGAGAGAGGGAGGGGCATTGCATTTGTGTAGGAAGGATGGGGATATGGTTTTGCGTGCTTTTTTTAGGGAAGAAGCCCGAATTTCCGACAAAGAACATTAATGGCAATAGATGCAAAATTCGAAGCCATTTTTTTTTAATGTGAAAATTCTAGAAATTATTTAAAATCTCAATACGTACGACAGGCATGAACCGGCTTGTGGAAAACTTTTTAGCGAATGTACCTAATCTGTTGCATCAGAATCAGTCACTCGGGTCACAGTACAGCATCTGAGATCATTGCGGTGACTCCGGCCGGCGTATAATAGGGATGTGCCGATTAATGGAAAACCGGAAAAAAAAAATCGATTTAGTTTTTGGACGATTCAATAAACCGGTTCGACGCTCGAATCGCGATTCACTTGGCAACTTCCGGAACCTTTCCGGACATTGCCGAAGTTGTAAAAGGGGCATAACTCTTGTCGCTATCGACTGAAAAATGCCAGAACAACTTCAACAACGTGAACGTCTCGTCGAAAATCCGAGAGGGAAATCAGCAGTCTGGAAAAGTGTCTTTGTGAAAGAAGTTGGCGGAACAATTCTGACAGATGAAGCCATTGACGCTTACTCGGGGTTGCCTCCCCTCAAAGGTCACCCGGTTCGCGGTAAATCGCCGAAAAAAACAACAACAACCGGTTTCGTCGTGAAATCGCAATTCGAAAACCGGTTCGGCCCACCCGAATCGGAACATCCCTAGCGTATAAGTTGTTCTAGAAGTGTTCCGAGTGCTTAGCAGACGACATTACTTGGTTGCTGACTGTGGACCAGCTGGACGGCGCTGATTGGTGGTTATTTTTGACAGATTTCCAGTCTGTTCAGGACTGGACCGTCGACTCAAAGAGAGTCGTATGTCTCTACTGATAGAAGCCACAAAGTTACGAAAACGGCCGCAAGGGCCCAGGGGAGCCGGGGGTGGCCGAGTGATAGAGCGTTGGACTTCTAATGCTCGGGTCGTGAGTTCGTATCCCGGCTGGGGCCAAATATTTGTGCTGGCTTTTTCATCGTTGCCCCGTCTTTGATGTCACCCTATGTGGTGGAAAAGGGCGTTAAACCCCCCCAAACACCCACCCACCCCCGCGAAGGCCCAATGAAACATCCTTCTATCTGGTAAACAACATCAGTTAGAGTTTCGAAAGCGGCAGTGTTCCAACTCAGCGGCGGTAGGAACATAGACGCTTTAACTGAAGGTTTGCAATTTTACAGATCAATTAGACATTTCTAGACGCCCCTAGTAACTGTCGCCATAGGGTAGGCAAATGGTTCCGCTTCCATCCCTTGTACGTGGCACTCTCTCTCTCTCTCTCTCAGTCTCAGTCTCTCTCTCTCTCTCTCTCTCAGTCTCAGTCTCTCTCTCTGTCTCTCGATCCCGGCTGGGGCCAAATATCCCCGTCTTCGATATCACCCTATGTGGTGGAAAAGGACGTTAACCCCCCAAACACCCACCCACCCACCCACCCTCTCTCTCTCTCTCTTTCTCTCTCTGGTCGTGTGTGTGTGTGTATGTGTATGCTCTACCTAGTTAGAGCTTCCTTTGCTTACTTTGTATATAATTATGTCAGTAGCCTAGCAAGGACAAGATGTGAGACAGGTCTGCGTACCTCAGTAATCTTTTATCCTTGTAAAATAAAGTTTCGTTCGTTCGTTCGTTCGTTCGTTCGTTCTCTCTCTCTCTCTCTCTCTCTCTCTCTCCAATACCCGCCTCGCGTTTTGATGACTAATAATTAGCCAGCAACAACCCATGTTTTTCTGTGTCGGGCAACAAAACTCCCCTCCTGGTGATGGGTTTGCTACAGAATGGGGCACGTGCCCGGCCAAATTATGTGGGCAGGCGTTCCCCCGTATGACCATAAGTCATCATAAACGCCAGCCCCCGAGAAGGAAGGGTAATCCAGTTTTCGTCTAATGATGCATAAAATTACATTATCGTACCCTGCCACACGCCATGATGGGTGCAATACAGCGGGAGTTATTTCCCATCTTTTTAGGAACTCTCTACAGAAAGGAGATAGCATTTTTGGCGGTTCATTTTGGTTTGGCCCCTACCGGAATAGAACGAAGGTTTTGGTGGGGGAAAATAGGTCTGGAGGGTGTAATGGGGTTGTCTGTGTTGTGATGTGGTTATGGATCTCTCTGTCTCTGTCGTCAACACCTCTCTCTCTCTTTGTCCGTCGGAAAGAAAAAGTCAGCACAAATTTTTGGCTCCAAGGCAGGATTCGAACTCACGACCCGAGCATTGAAAGTCCAACGCACTACCGATCGACTGTCCCGGGTCCTTTTGGGGCTATGAAGCTGCATGTGTGATGGAAAAGGGAGGGTTGCGAAAAAGGGGAGAGGGGGAGGGGAACAGGGAGCCGGCCGGTGGGGGGCGGGGGCTGGGGGGCTGCGGGGCGGCTGTTTCAAACCTAAACAACGTAACATTCTTCAACTTTACCACCGTCTTCCACTCAAATATTGCTCAGACTTGCCTAACCCCGCACAGTCGTTCACCTTTGTTTTTCTCGTCAACTGCTCAGTTTTCATTTCCCGGTCTGCGAATCCGTCGCTGTTTTATCCATATCAACATCCACTTGCGCGCAGATCCCCAAAGAATACTTTGCCCATTTTAGCGCCTCCTTGCACTCACAGTAAATCCTCTCTTACCCAACTTCAAAACCAGAGTGCTGGAAATTTCCAGTCGTTGCATACCGCTACGACGGTAAATCATTATAAAGCATCCGAAAGCAGACGTGAGAACAAAAACGTAGAGAGAAGATATTCGTTTCGTTTGCCTAGGACCTGTGCCAGTACTTTGGTTGTAAACTTGCAAATAACTTTGAAATTACATGATCATAGAAAGTCTTTTGAAATAAGATTGTTTTATGATGACAGTTGTTGTCGTTATTCAGAGCATGGAATGTTCCTGTCAAGTTGTTGTTGTTGTTGTTGTTGTTCCATGTATATGTATACGAATGTAGTCTAGACTATAGTATGTCTGTTCATTGCGTTCCAGTACAACTTGGGAAAAAATGTCAGTTGGGTCGCTGATTGGTAAATATGAGCAAACAAACAAACAAACAAACAAACAAACAAATGCAGTTTTTTTCTTAAAGTTGTTTCTCTATAGAGAAACAAGTTTATGAGACGGGGCAGATTTCGCTGCGCGCAGCAGCAAGTTTCAGCGATACAAAACAAGACTGTGACGTTTCTCCAGACAATACATACTTTCACGCACACAGTGACGTAACGAAATATGCGTCACAGACACATTACGTGCACACCATGCTACTGCGTTCTTTTTGGCGGGATTTGTGCGAAGTGTGTGTGTGTGTGTGTATGTGTGTGTATGTGTGTGTGTGTGTGTGTGTGTGTGTGTGTGTGTGTGTGTGTGTGTGGACGGATGAAATCATGGCTATGTCCTAAACCACCTCGTGGGACGGCTTTTTACTTTGAGATGAAATGGGCAGTCATATTCTCCAGACTTACCTTTCACGATTTTTCACTTTCCGATTTTTAGAAGAGTTATTGCCCATTTTAAAAAATCGGCCATGTTATGAATTTTTATGAAAAAATTATTCAAATTTCTTTATTTTCTACACTTTTGAAGTTCATCCAATTACACTGACTGTATTCGTAGCACAGCTCTGGAACTCTGACAGATTTCGTGTAAAAAAAAAATATTTCCGAGGTAGGGGTGATTTGCATATAAGGCCAGATATCTATGAAAAGAGTCCTTCAAATTACTTATCATCTCGGCATTTTCGTCACGCGTGACAACTGCACATATGACAGGAACTATTGCACTAGTATTGCTTTAGTATTAACAATAACAGAGCTTTTAGATAAACATATTTTTTCAAGTTTCTACGAGAAGCGTCGGTCAAAAAAGTTCCAATTTAGCAATTTCGTAAGAACAATTCAAGGCATTCAAGTCCACATTTCACCAGCTCTCTAGATCTTCCAGATTTTATGAAAAAAAAAAAAAGAATTATTCAGTCCGGAAGTCACAAAAGCAACAAGGAAATCACATGATGCGAAAAGGTATCATCTGTCAGACGAGCAGTGTGAGGCTGACGTCAAATATTTGGTTCACAGACAAAATCTGCAAGTAAGCTTATCGTCACTGCCTCCGACATTTCACCAGCCCTCTAGGTCTTCCAGATTTCATGTGAAAAACAATTCAGTCGGGGAAGTCACAAAGCCAACAGGGAAATCACAAGACATGAACAAGCATCCTCAGACGATCTAATTGCTAGAGGCTGACGTCAAAAGTTTAGTTCACGGAATTGACGTCATCTCTCTCCCCCCCCCCCTCGCGTCACGTGGCTAAACGGTCTGGGTCGTAACGGATCTAGTGTCATTGGTAGCACTTCAAGAAGGGAGAACCGGCAACGATAACAACAAAACAGACAAAATAACACGAAATTTGGAGAAACAACTTTGTAGGACGGGGTTGTTCCTCCTTGTTTGTATTACATGTAAAACAATTTACACACTGTAATCCCATTTGCCCAGTAGTATTAGTTGTAGTAGTAGTGGTAGTAGTGGTGTCAATAGTAGCAGTAGTAATGGTAGCCGTAGTAGTAGTAGGAGGAGGAGGAGGAGGAGGAGTGCTCAGTGGTAGCACCAGTAGTAGTACTACCAGTAGCAGTAGTGGTAGCAGAAGAAGAAGTAGAAGCAGTGCATATTGTAGTAGCAGTAGTAGTAGTAATAGGAGTAGTACCAGTAATAGTAGCAGCAGTTGTAATTGTAGCAGAAGAAGAATTAGAAGCAGTGCTTATTGTAGCCAATAGGTAGCAGCAGTTGTAATTGTAGCAGAAGAAGTAGAAGCAGTACTTATAGTAGTAATAGTAGCAGCAGTTGTAATTGTAGCAGAAGAAGTAGAAGCAGTACTTATAGTAGCAATAGTAGCAGCAGTTGTATTGTAGCAGAAGAAGTAGAAGCAGTACTTATAGTAGTAATAGTAGCAGCAGTTGTAATTGTAGCAGAAGAAGTAGAAGCAGTACTTATAGTAGCAATAGTAGCAGCAGTTGTAATTGTAGCAGAAGAAGTAGAAGCAGTACTTATAGTAGTAATAGTAGCAGCAGTTGTAATTGTAGCAGAAGAAGTAGAAGCAGTGCTTATAGTAGCAATAGTAGCAGCAGTTGTAATTGTAGCAGAAGAAGAAGTAGAAGCAGTACTTATAGTAGTAATAGTAGCAGCAGTTGTAATTGTAGCAAGAAGAAGAAGTAGAAGCAGTGCTTATAGTAGCAATAGTAGCAGCAGTTGTAATTGTAGCAGAAGAAGTAGAAGCAGTACTTATAGTAGCAATAGTAGCAGCAGTTGTAATTGTAGCAGAAGAAGTAGAAGCAGTACTTATAGTAGCAATAGTAGCAGCAGTTGTAATTGTAGCAGAAGAAGAAGTAGAAGCAGTGCTTATAGTAGCAATAGTAGCAGCAGTTGTAATTGTAGCAGAAGAAGTAGAAGCAGTACTTATAGTAGCAATAGTAGCAGCAGTTGTAATTGTAGCAGAAGAAGAAGTAGAAGCAGTACTTATAGTAGCAACAGTAGCAGCAGTTGTAATTGTAGCAGAAGAAGTAGAAGCAGTACTTATAGTAGCAATAGTAGCAGCAGTTGTAATTGTAGCAGAAGAAGAAGTAGAAGCAGTACTTATAGTAGCAATAGTAGCAGCAGTTGTAATTGTAGCAGAAGAAGAAGTAGAAGCAGTGCTTATAGTAGCAATAGTAGCAGCAGTTGTAATTGTAGCAGAAGAAGTAGAAGCAGTACTTATAGTAGCAATAGTAGCAGCAGTTGTAATTGTAGCAGAAGAAGAAGTAGAAGCAGTACTTATAGTAGTAATAGTAGCAGCAGTTGTAATTGTAGCAGAAGAAGTAGAAGCAGTGCTTATAGTAGCAACAGTAGCAGCAGTTGTAATTGTAGCAGAAGAAGTAGAAGCAGTGCTTATAGTAGCAACAGTAGCAGCAGTTGTAATTGTAGCAGAAGAAGTAGAAGCAGTACTTATAGTAGCAATAGTAGCAGCAGTTGTAATTGTAGCAGAAGAAGAAGTAGAAGCAGTACTTATAGTAGTAATAGTAGCAGCAGTTGTAATTGTAGCAGAAGAAGTAGAAGCAGTGCTTATAGTAGCAATAGTAGCAGCAGTTGTAATTGTAGCAGAAGAAGTAGAAGCAGTACTTATAGTAGCAATAGTAGCAGCAGTTGTAATTGTAGCAGAAGAAGTAGAAGCAGTGCTTATAGTAGCAATAGTAGCAGCAGTAAACGTAGTAGTAGCAGTATCAGTAGTAGCGGTGGGCGGGTGGGTGTTTGGGGGTTTAACGTCCTTTTCCATCACATAGGGTGATATCAAAGACGGGGCAACGATGAAAAAGCCAGCACAAATATTTGGCCCCAGCCGGGATCGAACTCACGACCCGAGCATTAGAAGTCCAACGCTCTACCATTCGACCACCCCGGCTCCCCCAGTAGCAGCGGTAGCATCAGCAGCAGCAGCAGTATACCTTTTCAGTAACCCTTTCGGTATAAAATTCTATGTCACTGAACACGCTATAACACCTTATCTTCCTAGATAAAACCAGGAAAATGAGGTTTTCACTGAGCCCTGCCGTCATACATCATACAGTGTAGACACACGAGTATGTGACGACACGCAGATAGCGCACGTGCCGGGTCATTAATCACGTGGTGTCACGTCACAGTTATCATGTCTTCATGCACACAAACACAATCACTGAGCCCGGTAGGTGGCGCTCTGTTCGCGTCGGCGCCTCTATCAATGTCAGAAACAATGGCTGTGACAGAACGTAAGAGTTCATAAAAGTGAGAGTAGCCAAGAAGATTGCTATGGTATGGTATGGTATGGTATGGTATGGTATGGTATGGTATGGTATGGTATTCCTCGGCGCACGTATCCGTCTCTTTTGAGACGCTCAAGGCGCCGCAGGGATGGACGACAACGCAGTGAAAGCCCGCTGCTACTAATTAATCGCTGCATTATGGAGTAGTGTCTCTTTGTATGCCGCCAGTGTGTTTAAAAATTATACTTGGATGGGTCTTTTTTCTTAACAATCTTCTCCACCATAAAATTATTTACGACCTGAAACTTGAAATGTTTGGGTCCAGGTAACAGACATAACACGGACACAGTGTTTAATATCTCTCTCTCTCTCTCTCTCTCTCTCTCTCTCTCTCTCTCTCGCGCACACACACACACACACACACACACACACACACACACACACACACACACACACACACAGAGGATCCCCTCTTGTATGAGTAAAAATAATACCAGGAAAAGAGGGAAAAGAGGGAAAAAAATTATCTAGGCCGGCAGCTGTCTGGTGTTCTCAGAACTACATGTATAGCAAAACAAGCATCTTCCATCCAACAGGGCGTGGATGTTATGACAAAGAACACTGAAGATTAATACCCTGCCTGCAAGTATATCGTACACAACTTGCACAAAAAGATGACAGACAATGCACAAACGCACGTACATGGTAGAATGACAGTCCGCAACTCTTGTTTCATTTCTCTCGCACCCTGGAGCGCGCGTGTCATTTTCAGAGCTTGAAAGAAACAGGGTGAAAACGATGCTTGAATTGACTTCTACGGCTTCATTGTCTGTGGAACCTTTATTGCTTCTTTTTTTCCGTGTTCAGTTTCAGGTCGTGTGGTTTATGTTTCTTCCTTTATTGCCTTCTGTGTCTAACGCCACCAGTACTTTTCCTTCTCCTTCGCAAATCACGTGGTTGGACTTACACTGGTTGTTAGAAACAGTGCGCCTTAACGAGAAGGGTTCGTGTTACCCGAGAAGAGAATATTGGAAAATATTTGTGCAATAATTCTGCGACTAATGTGTATCCAGTACCATTTCTGTAAATTTGGAATGCGTGTTCGTTTTTAATCAGTAACTCCGGCTGAAGTCGGGAGTTCTCTCCGGGTACCCCAGCTTCCTCTGCTCTGCTTTGGAAATGTTCAGCCCACAATTAAAAAAAAAAATGCAATTCTAAATTCCGAAACTTGTATTCAGTGCTGAGCTGACCTTTCGCACCACATGATTGTAATGTGTTCATGACCAGTGTCTGAGAAAATCCGTGTGTTTGGTTTAAACATTTTTTTTTTTAATTCATTGAAGCCGGATCACCGTCAAGCATTAGACAGTATTATGTTAAAAGAGAGCACAACAAGTAAAAACTTATATACGTGCTCATCTGAACCAGTTTACAAAGAGCATGGCGGAGAAATTGGCGTGGAAAACTGGACTGAAATGTAAAGACGTGGGGAAAAAATAAAAAGAAGAAGGAGAAGAAGAGAGCAGGAAGAAAAAAAAGGAAAGAAGAAAGAGCATATCAAACTTTACTGTGAGTGGTGGTGGCAACAGCCCATCCGCGTGGACACAGGTTTGAAAATCTGAAAATTTAAAAATTCGTGTGTTTCACGTGAGCGTGCGTGTTGGGTTCAGTTCGCGGCGCTTTGAGCCGTGTAAATATGTTGGGTAAAGCTCCTACACATACACAATTATTAATATTATTTCTGTAAATTTGAAATGCATGTTTGTTTTTAATCAGTAACTCTGACGTCCAGATTTTAATGCATAATAGTGAAAATGACTGTACATTATGACAACTGACTGTACATTATGACAACTGACTGTACATTATGACAACTGACTGTACATTATGACAACTGACTGTACATTATGACAACTGACTGTACATTATGACAACTGACTGTACATTATGACAACTGACTGTACATTATGACAACTGACTGGTAACATTATGACAACTGACTGTACATTATGACACTGACTGTAATTATGACAACTGACTGTACATTATGACAACTGACTGTACATTATGACAACTGACTGTACATTATGACAACTGACTGTACATTATGACAACTGACTGTACATTATGACAACTGACTTTACATTATGACAACTGACTGTACATTATGGCCAACTGAACTGTACATTATGACAACTGACTGTACATTATGACAACTGACTGTACATTATGACAACTGACTGTACATTATGACAACTGGACTGTACATTATGACAACTGACTGTACATTATGACAAATGACTGTAATTATGACAATACTTAATTATGACAACTGACTGTACATTATGACAACTGGACTGTACATTATGACACTGACTGTACATTCTGACAAACGGACTGTAATTATGACAACTGACTGTACATTATGACAACTGACTGTACATTATGACAACTGACTGTTACGTTTTAGTTATGTTACTTTCTTGACAGAGACTAGAGCAGCCCAGCGGAGGTTTTTTTTTTTTTTTTTTTTAAATGAGTCTAGCGCAGTCCAACGAAGATTTTTTTTTTTTAATGAGTACACTTAGACACCCCCCCCCCTTCTCTCTCTCTCTCTCTCTCTCTCTCTTAGCTCTAATCTCCTATAATTACCGCCATTGCAATACCGTTAACGTGCACTTGTTTGTTGACCCCTAATCATTATTATAAGCCAAGCTTGTTCATGCTCAGAAATTATTTACTTTGAACAAAGTGTATTGCAATAAACTTGTTTAAACCAACTGTTGTTACACTACTGGAGCGCTCATCGAGTACGCTTCTGCTGGCTCAGTGCCAGCATTACAGACACTGCCACTGTCCAGATGTCTAAGTGGTGTGATGGTACAAAAACAGCTCACAAAGACCTGTGACCATATAAATGATAGCAGTAACCCGTTTAACATGATCCTTACGTGGGTGTGAAGGACGCTAAACTTGCAATCAACCAACCAGCCCGATACAAATACAAATTATCGTACTGGTTGACTGAAGGATTGAGAAGAGAACTTACGTGTATGCATGCGTCAAACGAATCCGCTGAACTGTGTGTGTGTGTGTGTGGGTGTGTGTGTGTGTGTGTGTGGGTGTGGTATTCGATCCCCCCCCCCAAAAAAAAGTCGTTTCCCCCGCCCCTAGCCCCCCTCCCCTTTCCTTCCCCCGCCCTCCCTCCTTCGACTTTCAACTCAGTCTCTTGGTGCGCTGGAAACTGGCATTCATATCCGTCAAATGAAACATCGGCCGCTGTAAACTGGCAATTGACATGTAGTATGACCGGAAATTCATCCGATGCGGCGCGCGACATCGCTATCAGATGTGTCTAACATGACCCAGTAACTAACATCTGCAGCAGCAACAACTACCTGCCGCGGCAAAACATGACAGCTACCTGACAGGTAACGGCTTTGGCACGCTCTTGCCTGTACTCGACAACCGCTCTTATCGATGGCCCCTCCTTCCCCCTATTGCTTCTCTCCCCCCCCCCCCACCACCACCACCTTACCTCTCCCCCTCCACCTCCCACCGTGCCCCGCCTCTTCCTTCTATTGTAGTGCCATCCAAGTGCAACCCGATGTGTGGTATTGTCGCGTTACTCAACTAACAAGCACTGTGTCACACAGGCTACACATGTCAAGCGGTCGAAACTGACATGACAACTGGAGAAATCCGTTGACTGTGCTACGTGTATGCGGTTGAGTTATAAGCACAGAGTTACATCATTTTCTAGCTCTATGGGTAGAAGGCTGGCCAGTTCTGCGAGAGATGTGAAGGGATGGTCAGCCGGTTTTAGCCTCCTTAATTGGTTTCATGTCTAGAAATGTGATTATTTCAGACAGTGGAGGGGGTGGGGAGGGGGATACTTGCTATTTCAGGTCAGTTTTGAATAAGATGGCGTCTTTTGAAATCTTTTGGCGAGCGCTCTTTCACTTTTGTCACGCAAACCTTATCACAGTGGAACACAGTCTCTGTCTGGCAATCTGAGAAATGTGCCTACGCTGTCTGTGTTTAATAGCATTCTTAACTCTTTGACGACGGAGCGCAATTTCTGACACACGATTTCCTATAGGAAATCGTGTGTCAGAAATTGCGCTCCGTCGTCAAAGAGTTAAAACGTGCCTATTTCGCAAAGCCTACCAGGACTTTCCTGCGTAACTTGTCAGTTTCACCATTTCCATCTTTGTCTAGTAAACTGTGCGTGAGTGATCGGCACATTGAGTTTCATATTCTAAGGAAATGCGCAATACGTAAATACCATTTACTTACTTTACTTAGGCCCCTGGCTCCAAGTGGAGCATAGGCCATCGACAACCCTTCGCCATCGTACTCTATTCTGGGCTGTTCTTGCCACTCCAGTCCAGTTGAACCCCTGCTGCTCTGCCTCAGTGTCCCGCCTCCAGCTGTTGCGAGGCCGGCCCCTCTTCCTTTTCCGCTGCGGGTTCCATGTCAAGGCTTGGCGTGTAAATACCATTTACTATGTATTTATTATTTGTCTCTGCGCTCGAAAACCATGCTAAATTGTGTCCCAAGTGATTGGATCTGATCAGAAGATGGATTAAGTGCGTTCGGTGATACGTTTTCCACTGCGTTGTGTATGTCTGACAACCGTGCTGAGACTTAAAGATCTACGCTCCCAACAAAAAAGCTTTCCGAAGTGTGGAATTTTTTTTATTTTTTTTTTTTACAGAATCGACCGTGCAAGCACAGTCAACTCTGTCACAGCTGCAGAGTTTTCAGCGTCCCTGAAACCCCAATAAAAGTCAAGGGCAGCCTGATTCACAGCTCAGTTTGCGTTTTGACACCGAGCGAGAAAGATCGTGCAGCACCCAACATCCCGGCGCTGGACACTGTAGCGATGTGTCTCGCTCACTGACCAAAAGCCAAATAATGTCACGGCAAACTCGTGCTCTGGCTTTATAAGGGTCCCCGAAGCGCTGAAAACTCTGCAACTGTGACAGAGTTGACTGTGCTTGCACAGTCGACTCTGTAAATTTTTTCACACTTCGGAAAGCTTTTTGTTGGGAGCTTAGATCTTTAAACTCCCAACCCTCCAGCCACCTATTTCAAATCAGGAATTGTAAACAGGGTTTTTCAAATTCACTCCGATAAGCGCTAAAAAATAATGTCGAAACACCTATTCAGACACTCCTGAAAGCAGTACCATCAACACTGATCACATTCACTCCACTGATGTATGGCAATCCACGCCTGGTCGCAATCGAGGGCCATTACAACACTCACATCATTTACTGGATCAAAATCCGGGCACTATCCGTCCCAGAAGCCCTCGCGTCATGTTCGGCAACTCTGCCTGACAACCCAACCACGAACAGCGAGGAGAAAGTCTACGCCATTCTATCCCCTCCCCCGGGGGTCGAGAGCCAGTGCTTACAGACCATTCTAGAAGTGGGTAATCCATTGTTGGGCTGTACGTTAATAAGGAAATAGGTAGCAGGGACCACACAGCGGACAGTGAAGAGCCTAGGGGGACTTCGGGCATCCGAACAGCGTTGTATAGCAGGAGAAAAATAATTGACATGAGTCCTCGGGTAGTGGCACGTGGTGGTGAGACAACTGTTACTAAAGGTCACGGTCATTTCTTGGAGAGAGAGAGAGTGTGTGTGTGTGTGAGTGTGTGTGTGTGTGTGTGTGTGTGTGTGTGAGGGTTTAACGTCCTTTTCCACCACGTAAGTGTGAAATAAATAAAAAACGGGACAATGAGGTAAAAGCCAGTACAATTGTTTCGGCTCTCCACGGGGATTCTATCACGACCTGAGCAATGAAAGTCCAACGCTCTAACGTCCGAGAGTCGGAGAGAGAGAGAGAGAGAGAGAGAGAGAGAGATTTGAAACTAAACTGATAACTTTTATTTAAAAATAACATTCGAACATATTTAGAGAGAGAGATAAGAGAAGTGTGTGTGTGGGTGGGTGGGTGAGGTTTTGCGTCTTCTGAGTTTTGTCCGCCTAGTCTACACGAGGATCATTTCAAAGACACAAATCAGTTTGTCCCTGAATCGGGATGCGAACCAACACTTAAAGCTTTCGATCTCGGGTTCATTTGACTGGGCCACCCGACTGACTCGGAAGGCCGCCGGGGAGGGAGAAAGAAAGGGAGCGGATGGTGCGTATGACTGGGTGGGGGAGGGATGGAAACCCGGCCGGGGGGTGGGGTGGCGGGAGGGAGGGAGAAAAGATTAGAACGAACTGAACGTAGCCTTCAGGCACTATTTTGTTGCAAGCGGAGGGGTGTGTATACAAGTGTGTGCGTTTCGTTTCGTCCTATTTCACCACAGGGCTTACGAAGATTAGGACGGTTTACCGACCAGTTAAAGAGGTCGGAATCGCAGTTTGTTCTCAACAGTAGGCGTGATTTTTCCCGCCAGTTGTGTCGCGGTTCAGGCGAGGTCGGTGGGCCGTCGTGTGAAAGGGAGCCAGTTGATTAATCACAGTGAAAGAAGACTGGCTGGCCGAACCGGTAAATTGCCCGCTACACCTGCACGGTGGCTGGGCACAGGGCGGGCAGTGCGGTAGGTGTTGGGTTTGTTTCCGGTTGCAGAGTGGGCCATTGCAACTCTGTCCCATCGGCTTCACTGACACCGGGTTAATGAGGCCCTAAAAGTACAAACAAATGAACGAATGAAGGAAGAGAAATGATGTAAATCTGGTGGTGGTGGTACTGGTAGTGGTCGAGGTATGACAGGCATCTTCGTTCTGCTGCCGACACTCGGAAACTCCGTATCCCTCAAGTCAGAACAAAGACCTTTGGTCAGCGTAGCTTTTCATACAAGGGTCCGACTTGCTGGAATGGTCTCCCAGCATCAATCAGATATGCAGACACAAAACCATCCTTCAAACAAAATCTGAAAACCCACCTCTTCACTGCCCCAAACCAGTAATGATGCCACATCATCATCTTGCTGGTCGCGCGCGCGCGTGTGTGTGTGTGTGGGGGGGGGGGGGGGCGTGTATGATGCTGCACATTATGTGTTTGTAGTTAAATGTATGTGTGGAAGAATGTTGCGCGTTTTTTCCGTTTCTGTGTGAGTGTGTGTTGACTGTAAGGCGCCCTGAGCTCCTGCGGGAGGGAGGGCGTCCCTTAAATACCCATTATTATTATTATTATTACACAGCAGCGCCGGAGTGGGGGAAACATCGAATGCGCCGACTGTGTGCGTCAGTATCAGTCACTTGGGTCACAATACAGCATCTGAGAAACATTGTGGTCAGTGACACTGGCCCATGTGTATGTTGCTCTAAAAGTGTACTGCATACTGAGCAGACCGGAAGCCAATTCTTTGCCGGGATGCGGACGAAGAACCAGCTAGACGACGCTGACTGTTGGCTACTAGTATTTTTTAGAAGCTTTGTCGAGTCCCAGGTTGTTCAGGAGTGGACGGACCGTAGGCCCTAGGAAAGTCGTATTTCACTGCTATTACTGAGAAGCCACAAAGTAACGAAAACGGTCGCAGTCACCAGATGAAACATCCTTCTATCTGGCAAACAGGCTTAGAACTTCGAAAGCGGTAGTTTTACATCCCAGCGGCGTTACACAGATAGAGGCTTTAAAAGGAGGATTGGGATGAAGAGGTGTGTGTGTGGGGGGGGGGGGGAGGAAGAAATAACTGGCGGACTGAGAAAAGTAGCTCATTCAATAAACTTAAGTGAAACCGAATAATGACTATACATTGAAAACACAATCATACATTGCATGCGTATGCAGTGATGTAACAAGTACGGAATAATTCAACAATGATGATAATTGCATAAATTGCGGTAAAAGACACACGAATCAATAAGAAATAACGGATAAACCACCACAACTTGCAGGATGATGATGATGATCTAAAAGCATAACGCCGGTACTGACCCGCCATTGGAAATGATTCTGGACATTTAGTTTAAAAAAACTAAAGAACACCTTAACCACTAGACCAAATCCCGTGTCAGTACCTCTAAACTACATGGAAAACCTTCCCCGGATATGCCCCAGTTATATAGGCTACGTACCATAGATGCAAATTTCGTCTTACACATAACGTTGCAGATGACACCCTAGAAATGCTTTAAAATTCACCCAAAAAATCACAAAAATCAGGCAGCCATAGACTCATGTGCAGAGTAAATTTCAACAAATTCCAATATTCCGTTTTTTTGGCAATGTTGGCAGCGACCACATACCCCCTCATTCCACGGTCGTCTGCTGGCTCCTGTGCCAGCCGCGCATCACTGAATACAAATAGTCCACAAGCCAGCCTCATTTCCCCCTAATTTTACTATTACCTGGCACGAAACTTGTTCACAAAGCCAACAAAAAGCACCAGATTGCCATTTTTTTTTTTACTCTGCACACAAACTTTAGGGGCAAAGGCGGATTTTATAATAATAATAATAATGATGAGGATTTGTCTGGCGCCCAACCTCCTGCTGGAACTCTGGGCGCCTCACAATAGCTAATATAGTGGCAGTACATACACATGAGATACAAATGAAAAATACATTACACATTGCATGCACATATATGAAATAGACGTCACATACACATTACATACACTTTCTACTATATTTAGCGGAGCTCTTACTACATGACCTGGAAGCTAATACCGGTCTGTAACCTGTTAATAGTCTGCGCTAATCACGCTATTTCAAACTGAAGCTAAGTGGCCGTCTGTGTTTACTTAGGAGTCCACTAAATTAACTTCCAGTTACGCAAGTAGGTTCACTTCGTCCCTGCGTGGCCGGCTTCATCAGTATACTGCGGGACAGACAAGCAGTGAGATAACATCGTCTACTGGTTAATTTCTGGGGTCATCATAATTATCATCTCTTCCATTACACTAGACACTCCTCCCCATGGTCTTATCTTGAGAGACAAATGGTGTCTGGCAACGGCAACACAGACATTTCCTTGACTAATGGGCCATTTTTGCCATTGGCTTTACCTGACCTGAGAATCACAGTCGATCTATGCGGGGCGATCGGCGGTCTAGTGGTTAAGACTTTGTTACCAATGCGAGACGTCAGGTTCGAGTCCCACCCACCCGGGGCGAAGAATTTTTCATTCGGGCCACTCCTGTCTAGTGTCTGAGTGAATGCGTGCGATTCACGTGAGCATGCGTGTTGAGTTTAACTCGCACCGCTTTGGTCCAAATAGTTGGGATAAAGCGCCTATATTAATGCTATCATTCTTCTTCTTATTGTTATTATTGCAAACTTCTATTTATGAAAATTCAGTACACTGTGTTTGTTTTAAAATACGAAAATTGTGCGTGTGGTAAACAGGAAAGTTGAGGAAAAGTAGTACAGAGCTTCCGACTATACCAGTATACGCCTGATTTCCTTGATGTTCGAAGCCCCAAAGTTATCAGTGAAAACAGTCGCAATGTCATCGAGTCCAAATGGAGCACTGGTTTATTCGCTCGAGCTTCGGAAGTTGCATTTTTTTTTCAGTTTTCTCCACTGTCAGTTTCTTTCTTTCTGAAAGTTGCACTGAGTGTTTCTTTCGTTCGTCTTGTCTTTCTCGCTTTCTTTCTTTCTCTCTGTCTCTCTGTCTGGTGTTTTTGTGGTCGTTTTTTGTTGAAATTTGCACTTGGACATCATGAGTTCGTCAATCAAGAGCAGTCAGGTGCGCGCCGGCTTTCAGTTTGAACAGTTCGCCCCCGCCCAACAAGCCCCCCCCCCCCCCAACCCCCTTACTAGTACCGTGTCGGTAGATGAACAGCGACTGTTTCGATTCCTCTTCAGCATCAGTGCTCACAAACGTTCCCTATGGATCCGTCCAACAACCTCCCCCCCCCCCCCCCCCTTCCCCCAACCCCCTTACTAGTACTGTGTCGCCGGGTAGATGAACAGCGACTGTTTCGACTTCTCTTCAGCATGCCCACAAACGTTCCACATGGATCTAGCCAGGACTGTCATGACTTCACCCGCTTCACAGATTCAGTGTTTGAAGCAGAGTACGTGCGTAGTGATGCGGGCTGGGATTTTGTTTTCGCCACAGCTATCAGAGTCCACGCTCTCAGCTCCGGTGCAATGCAAATACTGCAGCGGGACGACAGCAGCAGCAGCAGCAACAGCAACCGCCGCCCCACACCTGTTCGCGCTGTACACACCGTCCCGTTGTGCTGGACCAAGCAGGCTGTGAGGATCCGCGGTGGCTCTGAGGTACCGCGAACCGCTGATAGTGGCGTGCGTGCGCTCCGCGCTACTGACTCGGCATTCGCCGCGCGTCAGATCATGATCAAGCCGCGTAGTCAGTTGCGGCCAGTGTGGCTTGGGTAATGGTGGCATTATTCCTGTACACAAAAATGTTTGCTTCAACTGAGGTGTTTCAGGTTCTTTCAGTTTTGACCGTTTCCTTCCGTCGCGTTCAGTTCGCATCTCAGTCAGTCTCAATCAGCTTTAGTCCATGTACTGAACCAAAGACATAACTTGACTCAGAGACAGGGGCATGGCGTCAGTGTATGTCTCTGTGTTACTGATGTCGACTGAAAATGGCCATCAGTGAAAATGTCAATCGCTGAGTGTGCACTGACTGGAAACACCGCCGCACAGACTGTTGTTGCTCCCTCCCCCCCCCCCTTCTTTTTCTTTCAGTTGCGTTGGCATTTCAGGATATCAGTTTGCACTTATGTTTGTTAATATTGTTTATATTCCTCTCAGTAAATGTCTCAGCAGGGCTCAGAGGAAATATCAGTAACAGTTCAGTGAATCGTGACTGTTACTGTAAACCACCTTGCCGTCAGTGATGAAACTCCGCTTCAAGTACCCCAGTAAACGGGTGGGTGGGGTGGGTGTTTGGGGGTTTAACGTCCTTTTCCACCACATAGGGTGATATCAAAGACGGGGCAACGATGAAAAAGCCAGCACAAATATTTGGCCCCAGCGGGGATCGAACTCACGACCCGAGCATTAGAAGTCCAACACTCTACCATTCGACCACCCCGGCTCCCCACCCCAGTAAACAGCGACCAGACCGTGGCTTAAGAAAGGTGACGCTATAGTTCCTCCACACACACACACACCGTGGCACACACACTCTTCTGCGCTAGTCAGCACTGACTAGCCCCTAAGCCGGTGGCCACTGATTTGGTGTTGATTTCTGTTTCAGTTGCCCATCCTAGTACCCAGGGCTTTCAGGCTCCCTCCCCCCCCCCCCCCACCTCCTTTCTAATCCCCATTCCCCACCCTCCTCACTTCATCTGAACTGACTGCCTGAGCCCGGTCCCTCACACAGAAAGGCAACGTTGATACAAATCTCGAGAGCCCTCAGTTGCGGCCTCAATGATGAGACTGAGAATCTGATCCACCACGTGTATACAGTAAAGTTACCTGATCAGGTATGTTTTGTCTTTCTCGTGATATAATTACCGTCACGGCCGTTCTCCCGGAAATCCCCAGCCCCCATCTCTGTGTTACGGGCCAGTTTGTGGGTTGTACTAAAGCTGTCCAGCTCCACGTGGGCAATGTTTGGCATCAAGTTTGACCGCGGCACGAGCGGAGGAGAACACTGGGGCCTCATTGGCGGAGGGGGTGGGAGAGGGGCGTGGCTACCTGTCACAACACCGGGCCGGGGGGCCGGGCCGGTGAGCCAGCAAGCGAAACGAAATGCTTCCTTACTGCAGTAGCCGAGTCAGTCAACAGAACAAGGCTCGCGCGTGTGCGTGACCGACGAAGAGGGGGGAACTGTTTTGTAGCAGACCGCTATGTGTAGCGAAAGAGAGACAGAGTAGAGAGAGAGAGTGTGTGTGTGTAGGAGTGACTTAAGGGGGGACACACGAAAACAGAGAGAGAAGGGGGGTCTTGCCTGCTGAACTTGGATCGTACATGTCCTCTCTCTCTCACTCCCACCCGCGCTGCCCGGCTGGACACTGTGTGGCAAGCCGACCCTCGTGGTACCGCTTCGCAGCCGTTGAACTGAACTATACCGGACCTCACAGGAGACTCACTCGGTGATACCCTGACACCACTACTACTGCCACTACAAGTTGGACTACTACTGACAGGATCGAAGACTTCATTCTTCTCTATTCTGGGGATGAGTAGGGAACTTTGAGGTGCCAAGCTGTGAAGTGGCACTTGCTGATTCTTGTCACGGGTCCGAATTTCAGCAGCCGTTTTCTATGGTCTGTTTTGCCGTGCATTCTCTGGCGAGTGTTGTTGAGGAAGTGCTTGAGTGGAATTATTGACACAGTGTGGGCCACGGGTCGAACATCGCTACATTCTCCCCTCTCTTGGAGTACTCTTCACTTTAATGATACGGTAGGAGCTTTCAGTTCTCCTTTTTCCATTTTCATTTCATGTCACATTCCGAGTCCTGTCTCTCACAGAGGAAAATATAATAATAATAATAATGAGCATTGTATAGGCGCTTTACCCCATTTCATGAATCGGCTCAAAGCGCCGCGAACTGTACCAACACGACACGCACGCTCACGTGAATCATACGCATTCTCTCACACACTGGACATAAACACATTACAATCAAGTGGTGCGAAGGGACAGCTCAGCTATTTAAATGTCGGAATTTAGAATTGCTTTTATTTTTCAAATTTGGTGGGCTGAACATTTCCAAAGCAGAGGGGGAGGAAGCCGGAGTACCCGGAGAGAACCCCCGACGATCGGCCCGAATGAACGGTGCCACATACTGACGAGAAGGAAAAATTCTTTGCCCCGAGTGGGACTCGAACCCCTGACCTCTCGCATTGGTGACAAGTCTCTTAACCACTAGACCACCGACCGCCCCATACCTGTGTTTTGTCAGTAGCGTCCACCAGTGTTCAGAACTCGAGAGGGGTTCGTAGGCGGTACTCCGGCGATGTACTAATGTTCCTTGACTGACGGGGTATCATAATGATAGTGGGTGCTTGGTCGGTTAGTGGGATCAGAAACATATATCAATAGCACCAGTGCGATATGTATGTATGTACAGCTACCCTAACTGAACAGTCCAACTGAACATTATTCAGTTTATTGATCTTGTTGAAGTTTGAACGTCTCCGCCACAAGAGCAGTTGGAGACAGCCTTAATGGGTGGGTTAAGGGGAAACTAGACACTGCCGAGCTACCCTAAATATAGACAGTCCAGCTGAACACTATTCAGTTCAGACAGACAGGCATTTCGGTCACATGTGTGACTGTGACTGCGACGAGTTCCACATTGAACAGCCAGTTAACTCAACGGACATCTTTCACTCCCGCATATGCGAGGGGTCGATCTCATGTATGCTGAACAAGAACAAGAAGAACTTTTATTTTACAACGGTAGAAGTTACAGACATTTAGGCCGCTTCGTACGAGCAACGGTGAGACCAGCGGACAAACCCACTGAGCCACCAGGCGCTCCGTCAGTAGAGGATGCCTTGTCTTGACCATTTCTATGAAGTAGGTATAGGGATATTAGTCAAGGATGATCAGTGAGGGGTGGCAGAGACGTGTCCTTCAGCGATGAAGCCGAGGAGACCGCGACTTGGTGCCACTATTGATTAGTCAATGTGCACAGGTTTTCACGACTCTGCCCCTTCGTAACTGAGGTTACCCTCGGTGTGATGCTTGCCGGTAACTGGTGGGTAATTGAGACACAACTGTACTTGTACACGGTTCCGGGACGAAGCCGAAAACTGTACCACAGCCCTGAGGTAGCCTCAATCAGTGCAGACTGTCCCTTACCCGTACTGTGCACCAGAGAGTACGGAGTTTTCGGCTTTGTCCCAATACTGCAAACACGGCACATGCGTTACTTTTCCAAACCCACAAACACATGCAAAATTATAGCCTTTCTTTGGGATGTCTTTACTAAGATATATATGCCGTAATGCATATTTACTGAACTGATGATCATACATTTCACAGGGGCATTGGGGACTCAACCAGGGACAGATGCTCATACCCCAACCTCCCCAACACCCGTACAGTAACTAGGTTAGGTCCACGAGGACACCACTCAATTCAGACGATATTTGTGGTGTATGTTAGCTCCTTCGTGGAATTAAGGATTCGGTTACTGACTGGAGCCTGTACAGTACTGACAACACCTGGTACTGGTGCAGTCGGTTAGGTCCACCTGAACACCACTCATTTCAGACAGTATCTGTGATGTCCGTTAGCTCCTGCAACACGAAAACGAGTGGTCGGGTACTTGCACCTCGGACAGGCGAGTTCACCGTAACTATGTCTTCGCTCCAGCTCTACACGAACAAAACCCGATCACATAATAATCAAGTTCACTGATGCATGCTACGGGATCAACGATCGCTGTTCTGAACATAATCCCGGGTTTGTCTTTGACAGTGAACATCAAACAGACCCTCTCGCCATCGCCATGTCAGAGAAAACCCACATCGATTTCAAACGCCGTACTGATGGCTTTCAATGAAGACATGCTGCACCGCCGGGCTTTCAGGGCATTGGCCGCTAATTTGAAACTCGTAGGAGGCACTGAGCAAGGCTGTTGTTGTGGAGTTTGCTTAATATTTAGAACTCTTTGTCGTGTCTTTAGGATATGATGATCTTAGGACGTCAATTAAGGCCTGCCGTATTAGAGAGAGAGAGAGGAGGAGGGGAGGAGGGGGACTGGCGTGGGTGTGTTGAGATTTTTGAGAGAGAGAGAGAGAGAGTGTGTGTGTGTGTGTGTGTGTGTGTGTGTGTGTGTGTGTGTGTGTGTGTGTGTGTGTGTGTGTGAGATAGAGAGAGAGAGAGAGAGAGAGAGAGAGAGAGAGAGTGTGTGTGTGTGTGTGTGTGTGTGTGTGTTTGTGTGTGTGTGTGTGTGTGTGTGTGTGTGTGTGTGTGTGTGTGTGTGTGTGTGTGTGTGTGAGAGAGAGAGAGAGAGAGAGTACATACATACATGTATACATAACATCAGCCGAGAAGGAAACTCCATCTGTTGTCCATTCGCTGTTCCTCGGAAAAACAAGGTTCAGCCACGGTCGCAGTCATATCTAGCATTGACGAAATTTTACGTTCACGGACCAAAGAACATCGCAGACTGAAACCTGAGTGTTCAGAAGGGCAACAAAATGTTTCAGGTGTCAACAGAAAACCAAAATCGAACGCCATTCAGCGGAACACCTGACAAGTTTCACGTGCGATCAATGTTGCTTTTCACGAAAATGCAGGCCGAACTACATGGAGTGCCGGGTTTGAGAGATTAATCGTTGAAGACACAGTTCTGCGAGGCAGTGTAAACTTTGTGTCGTAAGGCAAATAAGAGTGGTTTGTAGTCTTCAGTCTGCGTAAAATCATATCTGCAGTTGTGCAGTTTGACAATAAAGGACAGAGTTTGCGAGTGTCCGTTTCTAGTGCAGGTGAGTGCATAACACTTTGGCATAAAACAGGGGTGAACTGACAATGATGATTTTGCTGAGACTGTCATTACTGGAAAGGTTGCGTACAGTCTTCGAAAAGTAGGCTCTTGCACTGTTTAATGCCATTCTGAAATCGTACCCCTAAGGGCAGAAGGGATTTCTTGTCAGTGATTCTGGTATTTACCACTGCAAGGAAATGTTGCAAAAAATGAATATTGATTAAATGTTTGGTCCGTCTGTGGGAAATGCACGAGAGGCCTCGGGCTTGTATTTAGATTTTGAAGCGGGGTAGACGGGTGGCATTTAAAAACACACACGCACACGTGCATGAAGCCCTCTTTAGGCAAGCTTTCGAGCTGTAGTCCGACCACTGTTTCATCAGCACCCAGTGTGTGTGTGTGTGTGTGTGTGTGTGTGTGTGTGTGTGTGTGTGTGTGTGTGTGTGTTTTGTGCGAGCGCAAAGAATGGTGTTTCGTAGAAAACAGATAGGCGCTATATAAACTGTATTCATTATTATTATGATGCAGCAATAATTGGAGGCGGTACATGTACCAGTTACTGACTCTTCAGTTCAACTATTGGTGTCTTTATATCACGGTTAACTTCAGAGAACTGTTGAAGAATACAAAAAGGCAGGGGATTGGCTTCGGTTTAACGTTCTTTTCTACCAGATGAAACGGAACAAATTAAATTGGCTCTCACGAAGACGGGGCAACGAGAACAAGGTTAGCAGAAATATTTGGCTCCAGCCGGGGTTCGAACTCTCGACTCAAGCACTGAAAATCAAATCAAACGCTCTACCATTCGGCTATCTCGACTCCCTACACAGAGAGAGAGAGAGAGAGAGAGAGAGAGAGAGAGAGAGAGAGAGACTTATAACACCCAGTCTCCCACACACAGAAGAATCGTTTGCTGAAAGGATTTAACTTATTTAGAACAATTACAACACTGCGATTTTCCCCCATATTTTTTCGTTTTTTACACGTCATAATTTTGCTCACTGATACATAGCTTAGAGGACACTCCGTTTCGTAGTCACCTATTTTGAGCGGAACCATTCTTCACCCTGAGAAGTCATGTCTGGTCGTCTGTCTGTGTTTGCGGAAATATCCTCATCTGGCGCGGCAAACAGAAAGCCCTGTGGCGGACGAAGATGAAAGAATCGGTTCTCTCAGACTTCTCTCGGCCGCTCAGATTTTCTTGCAGTCAACTGGTGCTATTATTTATTACGGCGGAACCGAGTTAGAGATTGTGTCTATATGCCAGGTCTTTCCGATGGCAATGACAACGGAAACTACGCACACGGAGATCGTGCAGACACGGCAGCTGGTCTCGTCTGCCTGTTTATTTTCGAGTCTTACCGATCTTCAGTGTAGCCTACATATCGGCTCGACGTCATAGTGTGAATGATGGACAGGTTGGAAGCTGGGTGTATCCACAACAAGACGACTTTTAGCTTGAAAACCCGAAGCAAAATACTGGCGTCAAGCGTCTTTGTTTTATGGCTTATGATATTAATATTGGTAATGGGACCCTTTGCTTTCAATGTTATTGTGTGGAGAATATTGGAGGCATCCGTCAGCTTGCGTCTGGCTATCTTAGCTACATATAGCTCACTGGAAATTCTATTCTGCCTTTGGTAAAAGAGCTTAGTCGCCAGGGGCTCGAGAAGCATCTAGGCCCTTTTATCATTATTTTGATCATAGTGATGCTTTGTCATCTTGTCACGTTTTTCCTGCCTTGTTTATCTACAGCGAAGGATTTCATTAGGAACTTTAAAAGAACACATCTAGGAGAGAGAGAAAGAGAGGGGGGGGGGGAGAGAGATAGAGAGCACAACAGCAAAAACAGGAAATCTTCATTCTGACCTACTGACTTATCAGCTGTGGGGCTTTCGCTCAGCAATGCGTTTGATTCCCACATCACAGTAATACTGAACCAAAGAATTAGCGCGCGAGAAGAAAAATACGCATCAAAGGATTTTAAGGTAGTATTTACTTTGGAGAGAGAGAGAGAGAGAGAGAGAGAGAGAGAGAGAGAGAGAGAGAGAGAGAGAGAGAGATTACGCGTCAAAGGATTCTAACATAGGATTTACTCAGCCTTTGGAGTCTGTACATTTTCCTCTCCAGTTAAATCCGTTGACGTGACGGCGCGCGACCTTTTCATCCGCTGGTCAGTCATCGTTATTCATGTCATGGCCCGCCCACGATGATTCTACCCAGCGCTTTTGTCTGTGTGCAGATGCTGATGATGCTGAAGTAATTGAATGGTGGCCGCGCCGCGCTACAACTACCGCCATGGACTTCCCATCACCGCTGCCGCAACAAGCACGACGCGTAACCCCCTGCCCCCCGTCCCCCAGGAGGCCTGCCCCGTCCCTGATCTGCATATGCCTCGCTTTCCTAATGACCTCTCTAATTGGATCTCAAGTGACCCTGGCTGCTGACCTCGTCTACACCATTCCTGAAGAGTTACCGCCACTGGAACATATCGGAAACCTGGCTCAGGACACGGATTTGAATCAGTATGTCAGCGCGGACAGTTTCACTACTTTGAGATACAGCTTTCTGGCTGGAGAGACCTCCTTTACGAGTCTCTTCCGGCTGGACGAGGCAACGGGCGACCTGGCGACCGCCGCGACAGGAAGGTTAGATCGCGAGTCTGTGTGTCCTTTCTTGAAGGACTGTGTCTTACCGCTGCAGGTTGCGATACAGTCCACTCTAAACCAGTTCTTCCGGAAGGTTTCCCTGGACATCAACGTCACCGACATCAACGATAACCCTCCGGCTTTCCCAGTCAACTCCACAGTCATCGTCATCTCGGAGTCTGTCCAGGTCCCTTCCTCCTTCCCCCTCACGTCCGCCCTGGATAAAGACACGGGCCCGGACAACTCGCTCAAGGAGTACCAGCTCGTCCCAGCCGACGGTCCCTTCGGGATCTCCTTCACGCCTGGCAGTCCCAACCTTCGCCTGGTCGTCAGGGAGGAGCTGGACCACGAGAGTCAGAGTCGCTACCAGGTGCAGGTTCTCGCCCGCGACGGAGGCAGGCCTCCTCTTCAGGGTGTTCTGGTCGTCAACATCACCGTGGGCGATGAGAACGACAACGAGCCCAAGTTCACTGAAGCGTCTTACTCGGCCATTGTGGACGAGGATGCAGCGGTCGGCCACGTTCTGCTGGCGGTCACGGCCACGGACAGAGACGGCGGGCCCAACGGGCAGGTGAGGTACAGACTCAGCTCTCAGCAGTCCCAGAACGTGTTGTCTATGTTCGCCGTGGACGAGGCTACTGGGCAGCTGACGGTGGCTGGGGATATAGAGAACGGCGACCAGGAGCATTACGAGATCGTGGTGGAGGCCAGCGACATGGGAGCCCAGCCGTTCACGACAAGTACCACTGTTACGGTCACTGTTAGGGATACCATCAACAGTGCGCCCAAGCTGACTGTCAGTTTGCTTACAGGTGAGTCTTTGTTTTTGTTTCTGTCTGTCTGTCTGTCTGTCTCTGTCTCTGTCTCTCTCTCTCTCTCTCATAAAGATAAAAGATAAGGTGCACAGACCTTGCTAAGCTACAACTACTTGTAAATAACAGAGAGAGAGAGAGAGAGAGAGAGAGAGAGAGAGAGAGAGAGAGAGCACAACAGCAAAACCAGGAAATTTTCCCTCCCACCTACTGACATATATCAGCTTTGAGGCTTTCGTTCAGTAATGCGTTTGATTCCCACATCACACTAATAATCAAACAGTTAGGACACGAGCAGAAAAATACGCATCAAGGGATTCTAAGGTAGTATTTACTCTCTAATGAGAGAGAGAGAGAGAGAGAGTAAAAAACAAAAAAAAAACAAGCTCAGTTAGTGAACCCTCTGCACGTACGGACGACATCAGTGTGACTTTTGTCGCCAACTTTGGCCGCCATTCTTCACCTTGAAAATCCCACCAGCTGAAAGATATAAATCTTGCTTTCTGCGTCAGCCAATTATGTACAGATCTGGAAACTGGAAAGCCGTTAGGCCTGAAGTCAGTCTTTGGTGGTTAGCTATCCCGGCTCCCAGAGAGAGAGAGAGAGAGAGAGAGAGAGAGAGAGGGAGAGAGAGAGAGAGAGAGAGGGAGAGAGAGAGAGAGAGAGAGAGAGAGAGAGAGAGAGAGAGAGAGAGGGAGAGAGAGAGAGAGAGGTTGTTGCTTGTAGGATTGCTGCTGCTTTTATTGTTTTTGCTTCATAGTTATGAGAACATCAGACACCGGGACTATATTTTTGTTTTCCTTCTTCTTTTCCGCCTTTCCCTAGAGTTTATTTCTCCGCGTAAATTACTCATGAAAGAGAGGATCCTGTGTGCTCTTTAGAAGCTGATAACATGTTTTCCTTCCTCTGAAGTGTGTGGTTTTATGCACATAAAAGACCGTTTGCAAATGCTTGCGAGTTTCGTGTTCTCGTGTTTTGCTCTCTCTCTCTCTCTCTCTCTCTCTCTCTCTCTCTCTCTCTCTCTCTCTCTCTCTCTCTCTCAGTAACCTCATTGACATCCTTCCATTGCAGCTGCTGATCGATCCATCTAAACTTTCATTACAGGGAACGGCTACTCTACCATCTCAGAATACGCTTCCCTGGGTGCCGTGGTGGCTCACATAGCGGTCAAAGACGGTGATAGAGGCAGGAACGGAATCGTCCAGTGCGAAATCAGACACCACGACTACTTCGATCTGCAGGGGTTTGACGTCAACGAGTACAAGGTCATCGTGGCGAAAGCCTTGAACAGGGAGACCGTCCCGACACACAACGTGACTGTGTTTTGTTCGGACGCCGGAGTGAGGCCCCTGACCGCCTCCGCGACGTTTGAGGTGAGGGTGCTGGATGAGAATGACAACAGTCCTCAGTTCTTGCTGCCCGAGTACACTGTTTCGATCCCGGAGAACAGCATGGAGGGACGAAGCGTGGTGAGGGTTCAGGCCAAGGACGCGGACGCCGGCTTAAACGGCAAGGTCAGATACAGCCTTCACCCGGACGCGCGAGGCAGGTTTCTGATCGCACCGGAGACGGGAGTCATCCGAACTCACGACGACTTCGATTATGAGCGGGAGAAGAGTTTCAACTTCACCGTCATCGCCACGGACAGGGGTGACCCACCGAGGAGTGACTCCGTCAGGGTGGTCGTGTTCATCACGGACGTCAACGACCAGAAACCGTCTTTCGCCAGGGACGTCTTTCCTTTCACGATCTCGGAGTCAGCACCTCCGGGCACCCGAGTGGGCAGCAGGCTGACAGCCAACGACTTTGAGACCGGACTCAATGGGCAGGTGGAGATCTTCGCTGACAGGGTCTCCATCCGGGGCAAGCCGTTTGAGGTCCACCCCAACGGAACGATCTACCTCACCGGGCGGTTGGACTACGAGAGCGTGAACTACTACTACTTCAGGGTGATAGCCAGTGACAGAGGCACACCGCCCCTCAACGACACGGCGGAGGTTCAGATCTCCGTGTTGGACGAAAACGACAACCGTCCGCGTATCACGTTCCCGGCGAACGGGTCTGAACTGGTTCTGTTTGTGTCCATGGACGACGATATCGCCAAGCCTGTGGCGATGCTAAAAGCGGATGACCCTGACAGTGGTCTGAACGGCCAAGTCCAGTTCATCATCACCTCCAGGAACGACAGTGGGCGTTTTGACGTCGACGCCAACAGCGGGGAGGTGTTCATCACTCGGAGTCTGACACGCAACGACGTCAACACGTACAGGTTGCAGGTTCTCGTTCAGGACACCGGATCACCCCCGCAACCCGCCGAACGGACTCTGACCGTCTGGATCCACGCTGGTAACGGAACCAGGTCAGGAGGTCAAGGCCAGGAGAGCGACCAATACATCCTCATCACCCTGGCCATCGTCTGCATCACCATCATCCTCAGCGCTGTCATCGTGCTAGTCATCGTGGTCATGAGAAGAATGGACCGAAGACGCAAGCCTCCGTCGGGTGGGCCCATGCATATTCAGAACGCGCGCGTGCTGGGGTCATACTCGGACAGGGTCAAGGCTGATAACATTCACAACGAGAGTGTGGACGGGGGACTGGGGGAGAAGGAGTACGGAGGGGACTTCGGGACCTTCGGGAAAGGTGTGGCTGGTGAGGAGGAGGATTTCGGGTTCACATCCATGGGAGGATGCAAGATGGAGGGGATGGGAGGCAGCGCTGGACACAGTTTCAACATGTCATCGTCAGACGATTTCAAGGTAAGACGATGTGGCTTCGCTTTGTAGTGTGTGTCGTTGTGTTTCTTGATGTCTAAAATGAATGTTCGTCCTTTTTAAAAGTCCTCTGTCTATCTCTGTCTGTCTCAGCCCCACTCTGTCTCACGCTGTCTCTCTCATCGGTCTATTGTGGGTTCAGAGAACATGCAGCGCAAACGACGTGATATCTCTGAATTTATTGCTATCCAGCATCTGTCTATTGTGGGATCAGAGAACATGCAGCGCAAACGACGTGATAGTCTCTGAATTTACAGCTATCCAGCATCGGTCTATTGTGGGTTCAGAGAAAACACAGCGCAAACGACATGATACTCGCTGTCTCTGTGTCTGAATTGACAGCTATAATCGATCTTTTATGGATTTTTCTTCAGAGAGCACGCAGATCAAATTATGTGATACTCTCTGAATTTACAGCTATCATCGGTCTTTTTGTGGGTTCAGAGAAACGCAGCGCTAACGATATTATATTCTCTGTCTCTGTCCCAGGATTTACAGCCTTGGTCTTTTGTGGGTTTTTCTTCAGAGAACACGCAGACCAAACTATGTGAGACTCTCTGCTTTAATCTTCCTTGCAGAGTCAACAAGAAATCGTAGGAAATGTATCTTCCGTTCGAATGACAGTAATCGTCGGTCTTTCGTGGCTTTCCTTCTTCAGTGTAAAGCCAACAAATATAAATACAATTTTCCCATTCCGGCATTGGGATAAAAGCATGCACTGGACACTACAGTAACTTGTTTCAATGAATGTCGGTGACTCGAATCAATTACTGTCGGCATATGTCTTTCCGCTGCTTACCTCTCGAAATATCCATCTTGATTCTCCGTCCCGCCTCGTCGCATTAACACCGTCCTTTCTTTGTCTTGACATCGAGGCTGTGTCGGTATCCATTGTCCTCAAATCGAGGCTGACCGGGTGCAGCCTCGTCTTTGTTCTAAGATCGAGGCTGAGTTGCTGTAACGTCCAATCATTGATTCAACCCGTGTCTGTCTTTAAACAGTGGTGAATGAGATGCCCCATAGTTTGATAGTTTGGCGCGAATTGACGTTCAGTGCAAGTCCATCCATTCGTTAGTGTTGGCAGCAACTAGTCTTGCGTTTCGTTGGAACTGCACGCTTCTGCAGATAATACGCAAATTTAATTAAGCAGGCTGATAGAACGAATCAAGGCAAACCACACTCGGCTATCTTCAGCCCGACGCAGGGAAAAGTCCGAGGGTGAAGGTTACGACTGTGCGTTCCCCCGTGTCTTCAACCTCCAGCGATAGTTACGTACCCTTTCCTTCAGAAGCACGGGGGATAATCAAAATGATCAAGAATCTCGGCTGTGTGGCAAAAGCCTCCCCATTGGGCCCATAGCACACCCGCTCTGGGTAGGAGCCGACCTAGGTGGGAAAAAATCCCGCTTGCCTCGGCTGGGACTCGAACCCGGGTCTCCCGGTCCATGGTCCGAAGTGCAAAATGGACGACACTTTTCCGTTTCTATGCCATTTCAAAAGTTTATATTACGATTCCTTCCATTTAAAGCCGTTTTTTGTTGTTGTTTTGTTTGTTTGTTTGTTTTGTTTGTTTTTTGTATTTTTTTTTTTTTTTTTTTTTTGCTGCCACAACTCTTTGCCGGTTCCAGTGGTATTCCTCCCTGGTAATGGGTGGAATCCACGGAAACGGGCTCGGAAGCTGAGACAATATTTATTACGCATGATGATGGAGATGAGGATGATGGTAAGATGATGCTATTGAGGTCCGTGTGGTCTGGGACTGCGGGACAGGGCCGCATTCCGCGCTTCCTGTCATAAATATCCCGGCATTAACCAGACCCGGGAACTACGGCACCTGCGGTGCCGGCCGTGTAATCATCCACATCATAAGACGTGTCATACCAAGGGAAGCACTCCCAAAGTCGCACCCGTGAAGTGGGTGGATCTCGGCTGTGTGGCAACAGCCTCCCCATTGGGCCCATAGCACACCCGCTCTGGGTAGGAGCCGACCTAGGTAGGAAAAAAATCCCGCTTGCCTCGGCTGGGACTCGAACCCGGGTCTCCCGGTCCATGGTCCGAAGTGCTAAGCACTACACTACGGGGGCCGGTGCCGTTGTTTTACTACATGAGGATATATACACATCTTTAGATTGTAGCAACGTATTAGTACAAGTCAGGTTCTGGCCGGTCAACGGCCCGTTTCAATCGTTCTAACCGACAGCTGAAAATCCAAAGCGTTTTTCCGGTGCTATGGCGTTTTTGAATGGTGGACTGAAGAAAAACGCGGTGCTACGGCATGGGAACCGGCTGGTTGACGGTGCAGTGACTTGGAGCGCCATGGCACCGGAAAAACGCCCGTCCCTTTGTTTAATCCCCCCCCCCCCCCCCCCCGTAGTGTCTTCAACTTCCAGCGAAAGTTACGTGCTCTCTCTTCCAGACCAGTGTTGCGCATCCCAAGCACCGCATGCAACCGTCTAGATAATAACATTCACAGACGCACGCCAAGCGCGATAACCGTGACAGGAGTAATAACAAGTTTATCTGCTCTTTGCCTTGATGAAGGGTTTACAGACAAACGATGCTGCGCACGGACTAACAGGCAATAAAGATAAAGATAGACTCAAGGCTGATAACTCCGGCTCTGTACTCCTGATGCCTCCGGGAGATGCTTTTGAAGGTTGCATGGTTTACAACTCGGTGCAAAAAGTAAATCTCTCTTCTACGGAAAGTGCGAAATGCCGATAAGGGGGGGGGGGGGGGGGGGTAAAAGGCAAGAGAGAGAGAGAGAGAGAGAGAGAGAGATGTCATGATGTCAGACTGCATAGAGTACGTAGGTATATCTACATTGTCAATCAATAAACATTCGTTGTCTAACTTAAACTCTGTGTTCTATGTAAGGTTTTGATCGTAATGGGGTTGGCAGTCTTCAAACGACTGAGTTTCATCATCTTGTGATTACATGTATTTTTTTGTGCGTGGCTTTCTTTAACACAGAATTTATTTCTACCGTTGCCTTTCTTCTGTCCGTCAGTTCTTCTGCCCCTTTTGTTTGTTTGTTTGTTTGTTGTTCCACCTAAAAGTAGTTTGGTTGCAAAGAGAAGACACTTGCAAGTTCGTGTACGCCTATAGACAGGAGCAAACTGGTTTCATCTTGAATACCATGACATCCAACCGGGACGTTTAGGGATCCAGTTTACTAAACAACACTTTCATTTTTGTCCTCTGCTTTGGTCTTTTTTGTTTTTGTTTGTTTGTTTGGGTTTTTATTTTATTTTTTATTTTTTTAAATTATATTTTATTTATTTATTTATTTTTTATTTTATTCTTTGAAGGATCGCCGTCAAACGGTAAATAGCATTTGAAGAGAGCACAACAAGTAAAAAGTTGGCCTGTTTTCCCTTATTGTCTTTTTTCTGCACCTTTCCATCCAGGATTTTGCACTGAGCGCGTTCGGGTTTTTGTGTGTTTGTTTGTTTGTTTGATTTGGTTTGGTGTTTGGTTTGTTTGTTTGTTTTTCTGGTGTTTTGTTGTTGTTGTTTTTGTTGGGTTTTTCGGGGTTTTTTTGTTTGTTTTTGTTTTTTGTTTTGTTTGTTTGGGTTTTTTTTTTTTTTTTTTTGGGGGGGGGGTTGTTTGTTTGTTTGTGGGTTTTTTGTTTTGTTTTTTGGTTTTTGTTGTTGTTTTTTTTGTTGTTGTTTGTTGTTGTTGTTGTTGTTTTTGTTTTGTTTTTTTTTTTGGGGGGGGGGGTAGGGGAGGGGGAAGGAAAAATATCCATTCCTAGACCGCAGATCCAGGAATGTCAAGGTTAAATGTGTAATTTTCTTTACACGGACGATTCCTGTCTCTGTTGAAGCATTGTCAGTCTGCCCCCGTTCACTTACACCTTGTCCTGCCTAGTTCACGGGACATTACACAAATACTGCCTCCCGCTGATAGAACGTTGCCTTTGTCACGTTTGAGTGACCTAAAGCGGGGACGATCTAGCTCACGAAAAGGTGTGTGTCCACCTAGAACTAACGACGACACGCTTCAGTGATTTTGAGATGGGCAAAAGTCATTTTAGTGGTGAGAAAGGAATGGGGGGAGGGGGGATGGGAGGGGGAGGAGGGTCACCTTAGCTAGGTAATAATTGGCTGGTATGGAGGTCGAATTACATTTCGGTCAGCAGTAATTCTTATCGGTCAGTTTGGGCCGTTTGACCGTATCCGGTGTGCGGACCAAAATGGGAGAACAGAGGTGGGTAGATGAATTCACGGAATGTGTGTGTATGTGTGTGTGTGTTTGTTGGAGGGGGGGGGGGGTGAGAGGATGGGGGTAGCGATGGCGGAGGATAGGGGTGAGTAATGAGGAAGAGGAGGGAGGGGGGGGGGATGCCAAACTGACTTTGGATGTCTGCGATTACTGATGTTTGGAAGGGATTTTTTCCCCTCTTCTAGTGGGGAGAATCTCGGTGCGTTGCTGCACTGTGATTTGAGAAGAGAAAACGGCACTTTTCTTGTAACTTTCCGGTGGTCAAAAAAAGAAAAAAGAATAATGAGCCACGGTAATCGTTTTCTAATGTTCAGATTTTTTGTTAATGCATGCTCTCTCTCTCTCTCTCTCTCTCTCTCTCTCTCTCTCTCTCTCTCTCTCTCTCACACACACACACACACACACACACACACACACACACACACACACACACACACACACACACACACACACACACACACACACACACACAAACACACACGCACACACAGAGTTAAAGCACCTAACTGACCTAACTGCCCTCTTTGCTTCACTTTAATCTCTCCCCCACACCTCCGCGCGCGCGCGCGCGCACACACACACACACACACACACACACACACACACACACACACACACACACACACACACACACACACACACACACACACACACACACACACACACACTGATTTGCCACTGCGCTGGGCCCCTTAAATTTCCCTCTACACTCCCCTAGCGGCGGAACCGCGGCTTCAAAGGGCCTACCCCGTGCATGAAACCTCCCAGCAGAGCCTGTATTTAAAGTGTATTAATGAGAGAAAAAAAACTTCTCCCGGCTGGAACAAAATCTAATCAAGTGCGCGCGCAATCCAATGAGGCCACAAGGGAGCCGGCCTCAGCCGTCCCCCCGTGTCTAATAACTTGTGTCATTGTCAGAAACCCCCAGCCACTGTCAGGGTAGCCGGGGACCCAGTGGGACCATCCCTAGCCCAATTTTCTTCTCATTCTGCTCTTCCGCGACCCGTGGGATTTGTTGTCCTGTCTCTGCCTCTCTCTCTCTGATGTGTCTGTCTCTCCCTGGTTCCGTCTCGCGGTATCAGTAGATGCATCGTCGGTTTCGGCCCCAATCGTGTCCGATGGTGTTACCCGCCGCAGTTGGAGCTTATAAGTGAGCAAGAGTTCGTGAATGGTAACAATCTTTTTCTTCTCAAGTTCTTCTTCTAGTCAAATTCGTCTTTCCCTTATTCTCAGGTTCTTTTTTTTTCCCCCTTCTTGTCGTTCTTCCCCTTCTTGTCAAGTTCTTTATCTTCTTGGTAAGTTCTCCTCCTTCTTCTAGTCAGGTTTTTCTCCTTCTCAAGTTTTTTCAACTTCTCAGGTTCTTCTTTTTCTTGTCAGGTTCTTCTCCTTCTTCTCTCAGGTTCTTCTCCGTCTTCTCAAGTTCTTCCTCTTCTTCTCAAGTTCTTCTTCTTCCTCTTCATAAGTCCTTACCCTTCTTCTGCTCCTCAGGGTCTCCTTCGCGTTATGCCAACAATTTCGGTTCTTGTCGTGAGTTCGATTACTGGCTAGAACCTAAGATGATTCTGTGTTGGCATTTTTCTCGGTGCCCCGTCTTTGACACGGCCAAAAAGCCAACAGCAAATTAATCAGTCTGCAGAAATCGTTGACACTCAAAACTCGAACATCAATAGGTTGGCCACATCTTCAGAACTTCTCACAGACGTTCTTCATCTCGCAACTCTTAGAACCTCATACACTCTTTGTCTCTTTGTCTGTCTGTCTGTTCGCTTTCTGCTTTTCATTCTTTGCTGGGGGGTCTTTTGGGAGACAGCGGCGGGCCGCGCGACTAGTCTGGCATTCTCTGTGTGACAGATCAGCTGGCCATCAGCCAGTATAGTTGGGAGCCAGATAAGGTGACGAGGTCCGGTGGCTGTTCATTGTCTTATTGTTATGCTGTCAGATCTCGATGGACATGTGTGTGTGTGTGTGTGTGTGTGTGTGTGTGTGTGTGTGTGTGTGTGTGTGTGTGTGTGTGTCTGACAGCGAGTGATACGTTTTATATAGATGAGTCTGGGCATCAGAGGCCGATAATGTTTTGGCAGCGCCAACGAGCGACTGATAGTT
Organism: Batillaria attramentaria; assembly: GCA_018292915.2. Lineage (NCBI taxonomy): Eukaryota > Metazoa > Mollusca > Gastropoda > Batillariidae > Batillaria > Batillaria attramentaria. The sequence goes on along the minus strand of JACVVK020000192.1, from coordinate 641,877 downwards.
ATGTATCAGTTGCCCATAGGACATCCCAACGCCTCACAGGAACGGCTCATTAATTTGTTTCTCACAGGGCATCGAAGCGCCTCGTATAGGAACGTCACGAGTTCTCACAGCGCCTAAGAGCGCCTGATAGGAATGTCTCAATTTCTCACAGGTGTCATAGGAACGTCTCAATACTTTCTAATACTAGTAATAGGGTATCAAAGCGCCACAAAGGAAAGCAGGGCATCGAAGCGCACCATAGGAGAGATCCCACTGTAGTGTCTCATGACCATAGAACACCAAAGCGCTTCATACAAACGTCTTACTAGTTGTTTTTTTTCATAGGGAATCGAAGTGTTTCATGGAAGCGTCTCATTAGGGTTTTTTTAAAATATAGATTTGCCTCATAGGAACGCCTCATAGGAACGCCTCATAGGAACGTCTCATAAGAACGCCTCATAGGAACGCCTCATGTTCTCATCGTAGGGCATCGTACACAAAATATTCCTGAAACTGTAAGCCTTTTTTTTCTGTTGATTTTTTTTTTTTTTTTGGGGGGGGGGGGGGGAGAGGCGAACTTTGAAAATGAATGATTTCCATGAGCTCAGTGTGAACTTCACTACCCGAACTGACAATCATCTAATGACCTCAGCATCCCTGACCCACACTCACCCTCACCCCCCGCTCCTGCCTTTACCCCCCCCCCCCCCAACCCTTCTGCGGGCACCCCTAACCCCTCACCCCCATCAGTGCTCGCCACAACGGCCGTTTCGGCGTCGGGTCCCCAAACCAGACCCCTGCAATATTACGCATCCATAAAATCTTTATGAGCTTTCGGCCCCTCGGCAGATGCCTAGCCCAGGGATTTAGGGATAAGCCAGCCCGGGTCCCCGGCCCCGCTCTGCCTGACCCTGGGTCCGCCTCATTTCAATCTTTAATAGATTCCCCCCTCTCTCGGCCCGGCTTAGGCTCGGTGCCTCGGTAGCGGGAGTCGGTGGTGCTTCGTTACCTTAAAGTGTGATGAGGTGATAAAAGGGGCAGATTTGAGGGGCTTTCCGTTCCCCGGTTAGTTCACGGCGGGCGTTGAAGAAAAGGCGTCTTCTGTTAGTGTTGTAGGTTCGATCAAGCATTGCAGACTATATCTGGGGGTATGGTTGGGGGCTACTGCTGGTGACTGTGTGCCTTGCTGTTGTTCAATCCAATCCAATTTTATGCCCACTTTATATAGCGCAGAAGTGCTCCATGAAACAGTTCGTGCCCGTTGCGCTCGTTCTCTCTCTCTCTCTCTCTCTCTCTCTCTCTCTCTCTCTCACACACACACACACACACACACACGCGCGCACGCACGCACGCACGCACGCACGCACGCACGCACGCACCCCTCATCAGCCTCACACTCAGACATGCCTGTTTGGATTGAAAAAAATAAATGATTGCAAGGTGGATGCTGCTAATTTCTCATGCAAATCACTTTGATCAGCAAACACACAGATCATTGATCTTTTACATCACGCCATCCACCACCGCCAACACTGATATACCACACTCAAAAACACAGAAATTAACACCACAGGCACCGTCTCCTATCCACCCCCCCCCCCCCCAATGCCCCCGCCCCCCCACCACCACCACTACTACTCATCCACCTCTACCCCACCCCAATCCCCACCCCCTTCCACACCTCTGTTATGTTTTCGGTGCCACCGAATCGGGTGACCCATAAGCCGTAGAACTCGTGACGAAGTGTGTTCAAAAACTGAGCTATGTGTATCAAATTTGTTTGCCTTTGTCCTGCAGCCAGGATGTTGTATTGCAAGCACGTGACACATTCCCACCTTTCTTGTTTTCTGCCGGGACCTGAGCGCGGGTCGGGGATGTCGCTAAACGATTCTCACCCCTGAGTTTTTAATGGCGCCCTTACGACAACCGCCATTGTTGGTTTTTGGCAAGGCTTTATAGTGTCTTTCAGACTGCAGCCCATGAATATATTAACTGATGGAGACACACAGAGCTGCTTCGGCTGTTCGTGCATATATATACCGTCTCCTGACGGGATCCTCACCAGAATACATTAATAGCGATCGTATGAATTAAATATAATACGCTTCTAACAGGCAAAACTCCTACCACGGTACCGGTCTGTCATTTGTCAGCCGCACGCCAACAAGATCGCATGTCAGATTTTTCATGGTGGGGGTCTTGGTTTTCGGAATTAACAGTATGGCGTGTCAGTGTGTCTGCTTGGGCCAGTGAGCTTTTACCGTACGGAAGCCGGAAAGCGGGCGTTACTGACTGAGATCACGGTAGGGTTAAAAGAAATTGTTACAGAAACTTTACGTTAACCGACCCAACAAAAGATCAGACGAGATTAGAATCATAACCTTCAACCTTTGAGTTACCAAGTTTAGACCCTGCACAAACAAATTAAAAAGTTTAAAACAAACAAACGACAAAGACCCCCCCCCCTCCCCACCTCAACACCGCTGCCCTCCTCCAGAGGGAAAAATATGTTCGATGTCGCCTTTCTGATAAATCCACAACTCCACTGACAAATATACTATGCTACACTGCAGGCGTGTGCGTTTGAACGAACACAGAGAACTTGGTTTCAAATGCAAGACCTTTATCATAAAGTTTATGTTACTGGGGAAAACTGATCCAATAACAACAACGACAAAATGCATCACCATCAGCAACGTAACAACTACCTCAACCGAACAAACGACGACAACAGTAATTACAACCACGGAGTTTCCTTGCGTGTGGTTCATGAAATTCTCCTTTGTCATACACAGAAAGCCGATCCCACAAACCCCGGGTTGGTTGACATGTCAGGGAGACATTCCCGCTTAGCGGGATTTCGCGTGATGTTGTCCGACTCTCGCGGTAACGTCAATGCAGACGGTATCTTCTTTTTTTTGTGGAGGGGAAGTAATTATTACATGATATCATCCCGCAGAGTTATTTCCCCGTTTAGATGAACGATTTAGCCCCCCAGGGCTTTTTCCTCCGAGATGACAGTTGTCAAAAGTCGTGGTAACTGGGAATTGTGGTTCGTCAGTTTTTTTGGGTTTTTTTTGCTTCCTCATTGCCAGTGGCTGTGAAGGGTAGTTAAGCCTCCCCCCTACCCTCCCCCCCCCCCACTACCCACACCCCTTCACGTTACCTCTCCTCCACTCTAGTGTTTTGGATTGGATTTTCATCGATCTCGCATCATTTTCCTTTGGGCCATTTTGCACCGGGGTTCAGCGGCATTTGCGCGATAGCAAACATCATTCATTTTCAGGAGATTCTGTCTTCAAACTATTTCCGTCCTCAAAGAAGAAAACAAGAAAAAAAGAAAGGAAAATAGAAAGAAAAATCACACGGGCAATCGGACACAACGACCTGTCAATCCAGGTCTGCTTTGATAGAAGGTCTGATGACGGTGAATTGTAGAGTAAATTAATGCTTCTACCTCGTTACAGAATCAATATGGTAATCAGCCGTATGTCTGGTTGAAAGTTGCCGTCAGTTCTGCCGAGACGAAACGAGTGAATTTTTAACAAAGCCCGCCTTTTCTGTGCCCTGGCAGCGTCGTTTTTGAAATCTGAATTCTGCCTTCGATTGGTTCATCTCAGTAGACATAAAAAATAATAACTGGAAAACTCTTCTATTGCTTGCCTGCTTTTCATCCTTGTTTGTTTGTTTGTTTAGTTGGTTTGGTTTGGTTGTGTTTGGTTTGGTTTGTGTTTGGTTGTGTTTGGTTTGGTTTGGTTTGGTTGTGTTTGGTTTGGTTTGTGTTTGGTTGTGTTGTATTTGATGCTGGATGTTTTGTTCGTTTGTTTCAACTGTGGAAATCGTGACAATAGATTAGACTGAATATATCTACCAACTATAACTGGAAACGTAAAAGGAAATAGACGTGGTTGTCTTGGTGTAAAAATCTTTACTGCCGGCTTCAGCCCTAAGTGCACTTTAGGATTCCAGACGACCATCTTGGCCGAATCCGTTGACTACTTTAAGTCGTATAGAACATGACGACAGCCAAGCTACAATAAAACAGATTCAAACACCATCCTCACTAAAACCAGGCTGTCCATTACACCGGCCGTAATGGCCTTAATGCATAGTGCACGGCCTTTTTTTTTTTTTTTTTTGTCTGTTTCCACCTTGTGTTTCCCTGTCGCTTCCCCGTCCGTCCTACCCCCCTCCCCTCCACCCCCCAGTCCCATCCCCTCTTCCCCCGGAACACACGTCTTGTCCCAGCAGCCGGTGATGCATTGTGGGAAGGAGTGGCGGCATTCACACGTCACGGGGTCACGTGATACTACAATGTCCACACTCGCCCGCGATCGCCTTACTGGACAGAGAACTCTTGAGACACCGGGAATCCAAGTATATCAATATTTACGCTCTCTGCTGCCCTGCCGTCCTGATGTGCATGGGCCCAGTTCGTGTGGCATGAAATGATTGATTGGTCAGAGCTGCGTCACGTGCCCAGAATCACTGAGATGCTTTAGTGTGGGTCCCATACCTCATTATGGGGTCGAGGACTGAAAATGATTAATGCGACAGCTTTCCTATAATTTATATTTCTTTCACAGTGGACGAGTCGGGTATGCATGTTGATTTTGATCTGTCCTTTCTTCTTCTTTTTTTTCTCTTACGGATGATATCAGAAATTTCTTACTTTCTAATAAAGTTAGCAGCTACTTTAAAGTTGTCCATTAAATAAAACAAAACAAACAAACACCCCCCCCCCCACAACCACCACCAACAAACAAACAAAACCAACAACAACAAACGTTTATTCCGATTAGTCGTTTATTGTCAAATTTGTAGCTTTAAAAAAATTCTATCAAAAAAACCTTTTCAATGGTCGCAGTCATTTCAAATTGGCGTTTTTAGTGTGAGAATTAAGTGGGACATACACGTCAGTATTGCGATAAGTATCAGAACCCGCTTTACTTTTATATGTAATTATTATTCACTTATTACCATTAGTCTTTTTTTTTTTTTTTTTTTTTGGTCGTAAGAGCCGGGGTGGCCGAATGGTAGAGCGTTGGACTTCTAATGCTCGGGTCGTGAGTTCGTATCCCCGCGGCTGGGACCAAGTATTTGTGCTGGCTTTTTCATCGTTGCCCCGTCTTTGATATCACCCGACTGTGGTGGTAAAGGACGTTAAACCCTCAAACACCCTTGTTGTTGTAGAGTTTTGCATTGTCGGCACTGAGTTTAATGTCATCCTGAGCCTGAGCATCTAGGACACGCAGTCTTAAAGGTCCCATCCACTCTCCGTATTTTGCCGAATTTCCCAAAATGTTGCATTTGAAACAGACATATTCGAATCTATTCATTTATGAAATTATTAAAATTTTATAGTACAGTCATGTAGCTAAACCATTCTAGATTTGCCCTTTAGCGGTGGCGTGTGGGCTGCGTCACACTGGGATACGTTTCAAACGCTTTCAGACACTTTTGGTTTAAACAGTTTTATTCATGTTGAACAAATATACATATGCACTCTCACAATTCTCACGAGGCCGAGCACAACAAGTCAAAAACTTGTAAGTGTGCTCATAAGTACAGAAACATGAGCGGCGGAGGCGTCAAATACAGTGTTATGATAGGACAGATCTGTACAGAAAGACATAGGAAGAAAGGGGATAGAGACAGACATTTTTTCGAAATCTGAGTGGACTGCACCTTTAAGATTAATAGACATGGGGTTGCTTTCAGTGTCTCCTCATCTAAACAACCCCATATACTGCACCTGGCACAGCTGGCAATTACAGCCACTGAAAATGTTATCAGAAACACGAGAAATCTTATATTCTAATGAGAAAATTTCCACTCTCTGTTATTGTATTAAGGGTGAAACGTATACCAGCATCACAACGTACAGACTTTGTTCGTTGATGACCTTTATAAAAAAAAGAAGAAGAAAATCTGGTTTCGCAAGAGGTCTGTAAGAAGTAGGTTGCGACTGAGCAGACGACTAAACACAGTAAAAAGTAGCTGGGGTAACGACCAAATTTCTTTCCTTTTTTTTAAAGCAAGTTAAGTGTACCTAGTATTTTCATTTGTAAATTCTTCGTTTCATCGTCGCCCTTACACGTAGAGAACTCAGATCTGGAGAACCCTTGTCTTCAGAATAATCCGCCATTTGGACATAAACTTGGTTCTGTGACAGCTTGCAAACATAAAACTTCTTCATATTTCGGAGGTAAAAACACTGCCGGTCTTGCGCGAAACCCCCTATGGTCAACCAACGAATGAGGAAAAAAAAATGACGTTTCATTCATTGTCCTCAAACCTTTCGTGCCGGTTGAACTCGCCACGATGGCAGCGCCACCTTAAGGCGATTATAGCGCCCCCTGGAGATCAAGCATCCCCCGAGCGAAAGAGGGGAGATAATCGGATCAGTAGTCCATCGTGGGTAATTACCCCTGATCGTCTTGAGCAAAGAACGGTTGAGATTCGTGGGGGGAAATTCAGTGCCCAAAAGATTTTTGGCGATTTTCTCCCCCGCCTGAACCCTTTAGAGCCCCTGCTTTTTCATCTTCATTACGGATTTTCTTTCTTTCTTCTTTCTTTCTTTTAATACATTGTTCCCATGTTGTCGTGAAAAAGGGGGTAAAAATTAAATTGAGGGCTGGGAAAAAGGACGTGTGTTTGAAAGAAATGGAAGGACCGGCGTCCGGTCGAAAGTGGGTGAACGGAAGAGGAAATTATGGAGGGTGAGTTTGGGAGGGGGAGGAGGGGGGGGGGGGGGTCGGGGTAGAGGGAGGAGGAAGGTTGGTGGCGCTAGTTGTCTTCTGCTTGGTTCCGCAGTGTTCAAACAACGTTAATACTTTTCATATTTGCTGTGGATTTAGTTCGGGTCCAACGCCGAATCAATGAAATTTAATTTTCA
>JACVVK020000192.1:597500-630000 GCA_018292915.2 Batillaria attramentaria | reverse complement strand
TATTAGTACATCTATACCCTTCGACAGATAAGATAACTCATTTCTTAACTACTTCAGATAGTATAATTATGTTTGGCATCGGCGCAATATATCAGGATGTCTCAACTGTCGTCAGTTAAAAGGGTTTAAGCGCATATCAACTCAATGACGCGTAGGCCCTTTCTCCGTATGACGAAAGATTAGTAGCGTCTGCGCACACACACACAAACACACAATCATTGTCATATGTTTAGCCAGTCAGTAATGCCCATCTGAAAATGGGGTATAATACTTGTGAATAGTACTCTGTGACATTACAACAATAACATAATCACCACTAACACGCCATTTCTTGCCCTGCTCCCTTATTACCAGCGATGTGGTTGTCCCGCAGAGTGATCCCCCTTTGCCATTGTTCTTCGGGTCAAAGCCCTTCCGAATTTTCAACAAACCCGCTATCAGAAGTATTTTCCGCTTTACAAATATCCGTTAATGATGGGTTCTTCTGGCAGTTGGAGGGCCAAGCCGACCGATTCTACGTCAGATTGCACTGTCGCGGTCTTTGGCTTGAGAACTGCTTACCAGACGAGAAAGACGCCATGCTTTTTTTTTCCCGGGCACGTCGGTCAGAAATTAGCCGAGCAGAAACGTATGATTTGTTATTTGAAACTCTTGAAGACAGTCCATCTGAGAATCTGTTATTAAGAGACAATAGACAGTGTCCCTCCGCTCCGCTCCCCATACCCTCTCCTCTATTCTTTGGTGTTCAGATCATACAGGGAATCCACTTCAGCGAAAGATTGCTGTCCAGAATGTAGGGGAAAAAAAGGATAAATTCATATGAGTAGTGAAGAGAAGAAGTAAAATAGTTTTGAGTGAGGGTACCACCAACACTACCGCTAACATAAACTGAGGAGAGAGAGAGAGAGAGAGAGAGAGAGAGAGAGATCAAACACGATTTTAAAGCCAGATTAAATTGCCAGATAAATTAATTGATTCCTGTCCGTTCTTAAACTCCACTATGTGTGTGTGTGTGTGTGTGTGTGTGTGTGTGTGTGTGTGTGTGTGTGTGTGTGTGTGTGTGTGTGTGTGTGTGTGAGAGAGAGAGAGAGAGAGAGAGCGCGCAAAAACAAATTTGATGTCCGATTAAATTTCCAGATAAAGTAATTAATTCCTGTCCGTTCTTAAACTCCACTAAGAGAGAGAGAGAGAGAGAGAGAGAGAGAGAGAGCATAAGAAAATAATTCCATCGTGTTTTTGCTTATTGGCCATTCTCTTCCTGCCAGCTTTGTTCTGTACATGCAACGCGTCGTCGATTTATTCTCTGCTTAAGGCACAAAACATGAGAACAGCTTTCGACAAGTAGTTCTTCTCCTAATTCCCCCAAAACTTGAGTGAGAGTGAAATTTCAGTGAGTCAGCGTGGCTGAAGCAGGATTTGACACTTTCCGTAATGGCGTATCAGAACAGATTTTTTCCCGCTGTTGAAGACGTCCTTTAACGGCTTAGCGGCTCTCTTTGAAAGTTTCTGGCACTTGATGTATCCATTTCAGGGAATTATCCAAACAGTTTGTGTGCTTTTTGCCCCGTATGAAGCTTTTGATGGGCGTAAACTCAGTCCCCGACTAGTGCAAGACGTTTTTATGTCCCTTTGACACACGCTAACGTCCCCTACTCTCTAACCACCCCCTCCCCTTTTCCCTGCCCCCCCCCCTTCCCAACACACACACACACACACACACACACACACACACACACACACACACACACACACACACACACACACACACACACACACACACGTCTTTAAGCCTTAAATGCTCAGCGTCGTTGTAAAAAAAGGAGAGCGTTTGCTGATTTGATATTGTAAAGATTCGGAACGTGTCTACCATTTTTACTGTTGATCTTTCCCCAGTATCTGTTATAACTCTTTTCTATTTCCTTTCTCTTATTATCCGTCCATTTTCTTGGCACGTTTCCTTCCTGATATTGTCCCAGTTTTTACGCCCTGAATTTTCAGGCTCAAAACATCAAGCAAAACTCTCTTTGCTGTGCTAATTAAACCCAGCCCACACGCACGAACTCGACGGCTATGTCGCCGTCCTCGAAACCCTTGCCCGTTAAACCCCGTTCTTCAGCCAACGGTTCCGTGGAAAATCTCAGAAGTTTCCTATGACCCTGTCTACTTTCTAGCTCTTATCGTGTACCTATTACTCCCTACTATTCTAACGTCACAATAGGCGCGAGCTATGAGCCTCGTTTCGACTGAAGACGTGATTGGAGAGAAGCGATTTACGGTCGACAACATACACCAGCATAAGCGGCTTAGCACAACAGAACCAGGTACCCAAAATCCGCGGAACGGCGCCTCTCGGGGGAGGTTTAGCAGCAGGTGACTGACAGCGCAGTAACCCTCAACCTGGGAGGATTTTCCACCCGTTTCTATTGACCGCTGGCTGTTCCTTACAGGGTGCCTAGCTAAGCCCAGGGTGGATGTCTTCGGGTATGTGCTGACGTCGTCCACTAATTGGCAGGGTAGGGAACGTCGGGGTGGTTGTGGGGGGGGGGGGTGAGTCGGTGGATGGAATTTCTGGTGACGAGAGTTGTTGTTCAAAACACGGATCACCACATGTTTGTTTTGATCATGTGAGTTCGGAGGTGTGGTGGTATGTCATCAATTTTTTTTTCAAGATAACACAGAAGATGAACAAGATAAGAGTGACTTAAGACTGTAATGTTTTCTTATTTGTTCGTTCGTTTGTTACACCCAGTCTGAAACTCAAAAGTCATAGTTCGGTAAAAGTTTCCACGACCTATCTCTTCCGGCAAGGAGGGGATATACCCTTGGCAATGTCATACAGGAAGTTGAGGTGATATGTGTATTGAAAAAAAGAAGAAGAAGAAGAAGACATCCATTATTTTTACGTATGTGGCTGACATTTTCCTTCGTCAATATTTCGACAAAATGGTATTGTTGTTCACTTCCTGCTTACCAGAAATTAATACACGTTACCCCACACCACCACCGCTACCCCCTCCCCTCCCCTCCCTCCGTCACACACACACACACACACACACACACACACACACACACACACACACACACACACACACACACACACACACACACCAGTCCTGACACCGATTTCATTTCATGCTTACTCCATGGTAACTGACAAACGTTATCCAGTCATACAGAGAGAGAGAGAGAGAGGTGGGGGGAGAGAGAGAGAGAGAGAGAGAGAGAGGAGAGAGAGACGTGGGGGAGAGAGAGAGAGAGAGAGAGGGGGGGGGGGGGAGAGAGAGAGAGAGAGAGAGAGAGAGAGAGAGAGAGAGAGAGAGAGAGAGAGAGAGAGAGAGAAAACAAAACTATAACACCAAACTTTACCCGTGAGTATCAAGTCGTAAGCGGTACTAGTGTAAATGGGCGGGCAGATTTACTAACGGCGAGTTTGGCTTTCGTAATCTGTGGTTAGTATACTCTTGGCCTTGTTGTACTGTTCGAAATTTGATCACTTTCAAGACTAATTGTGTTGATTGAAAATATCAGCCTGAGTGTCAAGTGAGAGTAAACACAGGCAAAGGGGAACGTTGGAGGCTACGGCTGACTGGCTTTTGTGGTTGTGTAGGGGAGTTGAGGGTGAAGGAACATGGTAGCTAGTGATTGGCTTACACGGCTGAAGAATGGGGGGAGGTGTCAAGTGTGTGTAAAATTCGATTTTGTCAACAGTGTTGGCGTCAGGTGGTTTACGGGCGTTGTTACTGAGCTGTGCCTACACTGGCTACATACAAGTGTCACTTATGCTGAAGCGGATGTAGGCCTGCACACACACACACACACACACACACACACACACACACACGCATACGCACACGCACACGCACTCGCACGCACACACGCACGCACGCACGCACGCAGGCACGCACACACACACACACACACTTTCGCTTGCACGCATGCACGCACCGAGTTATTGACTGAGAGAGAGAGAGAGAGATTAATTTATCAACGGAAAAGATTTAGCCGTACATTGGTCCATTGGCAAAACCAGATTACCTGTCTGACGTCACACAAAACCAAAATAAAATTATAAAAGTCCAACCGACACGGAGAAACTCCCCTTTAAAAAAAAACAAAAAACATAACTCCATGCGCCCGTGGTGCCTCTACATAATATATTCCATCGCGGGAAATTCATAATCCTTCGCACTTAATGGAGGTGAAATTGCCAGACAGGCTAATTAAAGCCTTGAGCAAGATGTGATGGTTTCTTTTGGCGGGGCCGAGCCGTCTGCAAAAAAAAATGGCTACGTTCAGAAGTCGTGTCTAATCCTGGGATGCGCCATATCGTCAGCAACTGGGCTCGCGGGCAAAGCTCGATTTGTCGTCTGCCGTGGAGGCACATCACGACTCCACGACACTACGTTGATGTTTTTTCAGGGAGAGTGAAGTGATTTGTTATTTGTTACTTTATACTGGTGGGTGTTGACGTGTACATGTGATGTAGCTGCAGTTGTGAACTTTGCTCATGCTAATTTTATTACTTCATTTTAAATCTGGCCGCTGTGCAGCTTTGTCTGTCTGTCTGATTGTCTGACTGTCTGCTGCCGTCGCTCGGTCGATCGTGAAAACAGAACATGAACTGAACAAGTTTTCCTCTAGTGTCGGATTTCACGGGTTTGCCGTAGAACTTGGTTTCGCAATAACAGTGACACTTAGAGAGAGAGAGAGAGAGATGATGATGATGATGATATCTTGTAACGCGCTGGGAAAACTCCAGTAGTGCGGGGGGGGGGGGGGGGGGAGAGATATGTTTTAACAAAAACAGGAGGAGGGGGTGGAATCTGCAGGGGGGGTGGGGTGGGGGGTGGGGTGGAGTCCGCATCAGAACTTTGAGAAAAGATGGGTCTTCTGGTGGCTCCTGAAAGACTCGGAGGAGGTGCTGGATTTCAAAGAAGGTGGCAGAGCGTTCCACAGAGCAGGGACAGAACCATGTGACTGATTCTGATGCGTGCATTCGATAAAAAGTTTTCCACCGCCTTCGTGTATGCCTAACAAACGGAATGAGACTTTAACTTTTATTGAGAAAAAAAAATCGACACAGCCTGCTCCACTGAATGAACAACTCCTCGGCTTTAGGCTGGCTTAGTGACGAGATCTAAACTTCACCACCACAGCATACTGTCTTCGCTCTCCGGGTTTCTCTCAGTAAATCACTTTCTCCAGCAGAGATAATCTGTGATTTACCCCCAACCGGCCGCCCGAGAAATACGCACTGCTAATGGCGTGGTTGCATGGCGCGTCAACGCCCGCCAGTGGCCGACGGACATATCCCAATCAAATCCCGTCTCTTGTTAGTCGTTCTTGTTTGCGTCTGATCGAACTGGGGAGAACGTTCCAGGGGCAGTAACCTTTGGCTGGTCTGGTCTGGTCTGGTCAGCAAAGGCCAGCGAGCCTTCTCGTCCTTGACGTAACGTGACCCTACGTGACCAAACGTAACGTCACGTAGGAAGAGACAGCATTGGTTTGAATCAGTGACGCTCTTGTTTGCGTCTGATCACGTTGGGGATAGCGTTCCAAAGGCAGTAACCTTTGGCTGATCTTGTGTGGTCAGCAAAGGCTAGCGAGCCGTCTGTCTTGGACTGACATGCAACAGCATGTAACATGGGGCAGCGTAGGGCAAGTAGCATAATGTAACTTCACGCGTCGCAGGTAACGTAACGTGACGCAGCGTAAGGTAACGTAATGTAACACAACGTAACGACAGGTAACATTATGTAGATCATTTTTATGATGCAATGTACAGATTCTCCAATTTCTTTTCTTCCAATACTTTTTGAACTCTGCTAGGTTGCCCGGGCAACCCATGATTTACTATTATAACCGTCTAGAACCGGGATATAATTCCTCTTAAAAGTAAACATGTTGGGCCAAGTACAGAAAGCTATCCTGTCTGTGGCCTATTTAATGTCCGTTATTTTGAAACAAAATGGTATTGTGGTAATTTGGTCGATTCCAGAATGGATCTGAAAGGCTTTGAGAGTAACTAGTAGGATGATCAGTCAGTTGTCCTGGGTTCACGCAAAATGAAAAAAGATTATCAATAAAAAAAAAAAAAACCTTCCGTGACTTAGGAATGTTCTTGGACAAAATGCATCTCCAGTTACGGAGTAACGTCACAAATAAGCTGACCTCATCAGTACCAAACGGAAGCCGTAACGCGCCACATGCACTCATGATGGGAACACGAGTAGCTTAATACTGGCCAACTCCATTATTCGCAGAAAGTCCTGGAGGGCATTTGAAGCGTGTGTTCCACGTTCATAGTCAAGTCAAAAACAAATTGACTATGGGCCTGACGGTGTGGGGGGGGGGGGGGCTGTTGCCACACAGCCGAGGCTTTGGGGGTGCTTCCCTCGGTATGACACGTCTTATGACGTGGATGATTACATGGCCGGCACCGCAGGTGCCGTAGTTCCCGGGCCTGGTTAATGCCGGGATATTTATGACAGGAAGCGTGGAATGCGGCCCTGTCCCGCAGTCCCAAACCACACGGACCTCCGTAGCATCATCTCACCATCATCCTCATCTCCATCATCATGCATAGCATCATCTCACCATCATCCTCATCTCCATCATCATGCATAATAAAAATTGCCCCAGTTTCCGAGCCCTCCGTGGATTCCACCCATAACCAGGGAGGAATACCACTGGAGCCGGCAAAGAGTTGTGGCAGCAAAAAAAAAAAAAAAAAAAAAAAATTGTTTTTGAAGTGTGTTGTTAATCTATTACAATTTGTGCACAGCGCCCTCAAAAGAGGACGCTCGGCAGCAGCTCAGTTCATGTGCGTTCACAAGACGGTATCTCTATACCTGTTCGCATAAAAAATCTGAAAATTTACATGAAAATTTCCTACAAGCCCACTGGTACTATAGCCACACTCCTCCCCCTCCCCCCCCCCCTTTTTTTTCTCTCTTTTTTAAAAAGTTTTTCGTCCCGCTGCCCTATGCTCAGTTCTTATTTTATTTATTTATTTTACTGTATTTTTTAAACTTTTCACTGTGTACCTGTATTGCTAGCCTGTTACTGCGTTAAACGTACAAGGTACGAATAGCGTTGAAGGAAAAAACTGTGTATTTTTCCTTTAACGCTAAAACTGTGTATTAGTCGGTATCCCAGATTTTCATACGCATGCAACCCTAGACCATGCAGACGGCAGCAGACGGAGAAGATTTAAAAAAAAAATCTCGGAGTCTTGTTTCTCTTTTTCCTTCTCTATTTCAAACTAACCGGTTGCGAAAGTACCTCAGATTTCGGGGGCAAAAAGGTATGTTTTAGCAAGAAGAGGACCGGAGGACAGATGAGACAGAAAAATAAGTGTCGGTTGCAGATTTCTTTTCCAACTCGATTAGAAACGTGTTGACGCAACAGGATACATTAGAGTCAATTAAAAAAATACTTTTAATCCTGGACAATCTGCACTTCTCACATTTTTTTCGAAAAAAAAAAAAAATTCCAGAATTCATGCATACGTATCGTTTACAATTCTCTTTAGGAAACAAGTGATTAATCCCTGGACGTGTGTCATATATCGGATATATCATGCTAAACATGACAGGCGGCTAAAGCTTCAAGTGATGAAAAAAAATACAATGAAATAAAACCGCCTTTTTTCTCCTTTTTTTGCGTGACAAGCAAGGCGCGGGGAGGGTGGTTAAAGGAGCATATTCCAACAAGTCCATGCTCATGAATCGTGCAGAGCTGTCTTGGTCAGTTGTGCCTAGCATCCTACACTTACACACCTGCACAGTGACAACATCTCAAGGCTGGCACTGGACCAAGAGAAGGCTGAAGTTGTTCCCTGTAAAGCCTAGTCATCTTTGAACCGAGTTAATATGAAACGCGCTGTTTCCGTTAAGCAACTTAAGTTTTGCAGTAGTTTTGCTAATAACCTATCAATCATTCGTAGAGCTCGAAATGCGATACAGTGCTGCTTACACCTTGCGGGAGCGGTCAGAAATTCACATTGTACGACTGGTATGGTATGGTATGGTATGGTATGGTATGGTATGGTATGGTATGGTATGGTATGGTAGACTTCTCCTCGGCGCACGTATCCATCTCTACTGACATGCTCATAGCGCCGCAGGGCTGGAGGACGAAGCAGTGAAAACCTGCTGCCGCCAAGCGCTACTTTACGTGCAAACCTCCACCCTGCTATTCACTCTGGTGCGTGCGACAGTATTTCTGTTTTACCACGCCACCGGCCACAGCCTACTCTTCTTCGAAAGATGAACGTGGGATTTTTAGCGTGCACACTTGATATTTGTGCGTGGGTGTGTACACGGAGGCAAGACAAGCACCATAAACGAGTCTGCACATGGATTTGACTCGATATGGTATGAAAAAATCCAACCATATTCCTGCCCACCGGGGACTCGAACCAGGCAGCTCAGGATCCGAAGTCCCCTGTCGACTGGGCGGTCATTGGTACCGACAAGCCTTACGCTCCTTTCTTGTGTTACCCGCGTCAACCTTTTGCTGACTCAAGGCCAGCATTTGAGATGATGTTGCTGTGCAGGTGTCTAAGGCTGAAGTCACACGGGGAGTGTTTCTAGTCCGAACAAACAGCGAACATGGTGTTTTTTTCCCGTGTTTCTCCTGTGAGATCCGGCCGGGCTACAACTTTGCCCTAATGTTTTTCCGGAGTGTGTTTGTGTGATGCTAGACAACGCCAGAACAGCTCACAGCTCGCGATCTGTGACTGAGCTAAGCACTGAAACGCTATTCTCTCTGAGCATCGGTGTCGCAAAACTAGACGGGAGCAACCTGGGACCGAGCCCGGAACTGCTCAAAGATATCATGTAGAAACTTTCTTCTACTTTTTTGTTTGGTGGTCTGATCACCGGGGGAACGCCACGCACAGGAAATAACATGACATCAGACACTAGGAACGGAGGGTAATTCGAATCCAGCGGACTCGGTAGGGTTTCCAGCAATACAATAAACACCACGGGAAACGTGGGGGAATTTGAGTAAATGACTTTAGCATCGTGAGTAATTTTTTTGTTTCTTGTTCGTCTGTCGTAGTGCACGCCTGCAACGAACCAGACGGCGTTGTTGTTTTTTGTTTTTCTGTTGTTGGGTTTTTTGTGTTTTTTTTTTTTTTTCGAAAGGCAGCGGAAAATTAAATTGAAAATAAAAGCGCGTGATGCTTTGTGACGAAACGGTATTGACGCAGACTCCAAGACATGTTTCGCTTGTCTTCAAAACAACAACAAAAACAACTTGACTAAAAAATGACTATTTCATAAAATCGTGCACACTTTTGATCATCTCTCTCTCTCTCTCTTGGAAAGATTTCGGTTTGTAGTGTGTAGCAACGGCAAGTTTGTAAACTGACGCTTATCTCTGTCAAACCTTTACCTGTTGAAATATGAAGCTCTCTCTCTCTCTCTCTCTCTCTCTCATATTCCATTGGATATTTGACTTGCATGCGTTGTTTCAAATGCAGACTTGTGTGAAAGGCCCCATCTTTATGATTGTTATGCTCACAGTAGTCACAGATCGTTCTTAGCAGTTTTCATGGTGCTTAGCGACACACCACACAGTGACAGCATCTCAAATGCTGGCACTGAGCCAACAGAAGCGCGCTCAGTGACGCGGCAACACCAGCCACTCAGTCAGTACAATATGAATCTTCGACCCCTCGCTCGAAGTTTAAGCAACATTGTATCGCGTTAACATTAATTTCGAGCGTACAGTCACAAGCGGAACTTCCTTTCCCCTCCCTCTCTCTCATTCTCACTTTCCCTTCTTCTTACTCTCCCTCCCCCCCTCTCCCTCCCTCTCCCCATCTCCCTCCCTCTCCTGTCTTTTCATTGTCATTGTTATTATGCTGCCGGTATCTTGTGACAGTATTCGCCGTACTATGTTGTGAATGTTCACAGGCGGAGGCTATAAAAAATATAGACAACTGGCCTCTTACCACCGCCTGAATACTTGTTTGTGTAAACTGAACAGCGAAATAAAATCATCTTTAAATCAAGCGGAACTTCCAAAACATGTTGGCCTAGTAAACGTGCAAACAGCGCGTAAGTAGCTACAGCTGCACATAGGGCATGAATTCAGCCATGACAATACGACCGGCGTTACTGATGAGGGTGGCCGTTTTTGACGGGTTAATTACAATGAAAATAAAAAGAGGAGAAATCGAGCAATCGCTGTTCACCCAATATGTCTGAAATCCCGGCTGGGGCCAAATATTTGCCCTTGCTTTTTTTTTTTTTTTTCCTCGTTGCCCCTTTGATATCACCTATATGTGGTGGAAAAGGACGTTAAGCCCTCAAACACCCTGGTGTGTATTCACCAATCAAACTCTTCCAAAAGACACCACGTAAGCAAACGAAAGCGTCATTAGTTTGTCCTTTTCTTCCTCCGTGGCTGAAAACCTGTCTGGTGGCTGTAAAGTATGTATTAGCTCCCCTTGTGTAAATTTACCGCAAAATCCCCGAGTAAGGCAACGCAATCTGACCGCAGACGATTCAATCAAAGGGGCTTAGCAACGAAACGAGGCCGAAAATTGGCTTTCCAAATCCGGCTGATGACAAGCTGACGTAACGACAAAAGCACAAACAAATTGGCGAAAACATAGGGGTTAGTCAAGATAAGAGAGAGTTGTTTCCCCAGTAACAAGCGGGATGTACTCCCCAGCGTGAAGTGCCCCAGGTCAATGCAGCTTGAGGTTAGAAGTGCTCCGGGTCAATGCAACATTGACGTGAAACAGCTGAAGGCCTAAACCGAAAACTCGCGTGCTTTTTACTGTGCAGCACGGGACAGTGGGCAGGCTTACTCAACTCAACATGCAGCCCACACATAATTATAGCCCACACATGCAGCCCACAGGCCCGTAGCCACGCCGTCTCATTCTCCATGGCAACCCATCTGATTTCTTTCTGCCGTTCAGTGGCACAACACAGAAAGTTCATGACGTCATTTGATGGAAATGGAGGGTGATTTCAAGATGAAAGACGATCATGGTGTTTTGCCACAAAACGGCGCCACGGATCTATTGTGTTTCGCCATTACGCGGCAGCTTTTGTCGAGCACATCGAGAGTTCCCTACCATCGACACCACCGTCTTTGCGTTGTACACGTAGCAGCGGTTTAACTCTTTTAAATCCGTTGAAGGGGTGGGTGGGTGTTTGGGAGTTTAACGTCCTTTTCCACCACGTATGGGTGATATCAAAGACGGCGCAACGAGAAAAAGGCCAGGACAAATATGTGGCCCCAGCCAGGATTCGATTAAACCCGTTGAAAAATCGCATTTTCCCTTGAAATCTTCATAATCGCCAGGAGCTATTTTTATGGAATCTGCGGCGGTCTCCGGCCTAGCGGTGAAGGCCCACAACGCCTTGGGTGATGGTGGCTCGAAGTGGCTCCTGCTGGTGTGCAGTGGCTTGTTCTTTTTTAACCAGTCGTATGATATAGTGGGCAGGGGGGCTGGTCGGGCGTGGACTGTTAAGAGTTAACCCTTTTTCCGCCGTGCGTCTGGTACCAGCTGCCTGAATCCCCGTGGTGACGTTGCACTTTGTGGGCCAGAGAACTTCATATTTAGGGGAAGTGTTGCTCACACAAGCCCTGACATGGAACCCGCAGGGGAAAAGGAAGAGAGGCCGGCCTCGCAACAGCTGGAGGCGGGACAGTGAGGCAGAGCTATATAAGCAGGGGACCAACTGGACTGGAGTGGCAAGAATAGCCCAGAACAGAGTGCGATGGCGAAGAGTTGTCGATGGCCTATGCTTCTACTTGGAGCCAAGGGCCTAAGTAAGTTGCTCACATGTTATACTTTACTTTAACATTACATGTACCTTCATTGGGTTGCCAAGGAAACCTGACAGCGGACGTGTTGGAGTAGAGCTGAAAGAAAGCTAAGGCAGCTGGCGTTTTCTGCAGTGCTCCCTTCTTCCGCACTCCCGCGTCATAAGCTCGTCCAGGTCTGAGTGTCTATTATGGAGGTGATTTGGCGTGGAAATAGCCATTCAGGAATATGAGAGCCTGGGTTGGCTGCAAAATTGTCGTGTTTCTTGTCTAGTGGTTTGGCGACATGTCAGCAGGGTGGCAGATGGCATTATGGGAAGTCTCGTGAATGTGATCAGTAGCTGTTTCCGGCTCGCCTCTGCGCCGGATCTTGCATGATCCTCGGAAATTGTCTCTTCGCAGATGATCATTGCATCGCGTTCGATTGGTAAATTCTCGACTGCTTGTCAAAAGGGACGCTTTGTAGATCCTCGTTGATGTCGATAATGTCACCTTTTCTTTCAGTTTAAGGCTTCGGGAAATAACCTATTGGCAGGTGTTCAAGCTTTTGCCACCTTTAACCTTTCGTGCATAAGATTTAAACTCAGTCAGCTGACTTACATGTGCATGTTTCTTTGGAAACTGAAGTTTCCATGGTTATAAAATGCAACAGCTATGCATTTTCACAAGGGTGTGTGTGTGTGTGTGTGTGTGTGTGTGTGTGTGTGTGTGTGTGTTTATGGTGAAGGGAGCCCGGGGAGGGGGCGGGGTGCTGCTGAAGGGGGGGTGGGTGGGAGTCAGGAACCGATGTCCTAGAGAAAGAAAAGGCGATATATCGTAGTCTCCTCTTCCAGAACTCCATTACACATATTAACCAGAAGTCATACGTCCGTGGTCTGCGTGCCAGAGACAAAAATGGCGACCCGAAGGCAGCCCAGTCCTTCGTCTCTCCTTCACGGCAAAGACGGACCCGGCATCCAATGGTTCCTTACATTCCCGACTCTGCCCCCCGGAGAAAGCCGACGCCTCGCGATTGTCACCCTTTAGGGCTCACAGTTGTCGGTCCTTACAATCCCCTAATGGGAAAATGAAGACAGGGTCCACCCCTGGCCCGAGGTGACTAAACATCTCATTTCCACCGGCAGCAACAGCATTTTGTTGGAGTGGCCAAGGAGGACGGTCAGCGTGTGATTAGCCGTCTGGTGTTGCCCCCTAATTACTTAACCTCTTTTGCCGGCTGTCTGTCCGACCGTTGGCTGGGTACCGGGGGATGTCCTCCCGCTATCCGTCTTTCCTTGAGTGCTGTGATGAATAGTTTGGTCGTTTCGGGACCCGGACAAGGCTCTCTCTCTCTCTCTCTCTCTCTCTCTCTCTCTCTCTCTCTGAGCGTACGAGAGTGATGTCCAAGGTGTTTGGAAGGTCTTCCCGGCTTC
This sequence comes from Batillaria attramentaria, assembly GCA_018292915.2. Taxonomy (NCBI): domain Eukaryota; kingdom Metazoa; phylum Mollusca; class Gastropoda; family Batillariidae; genus Batillaria; species Batillaria attramentaria. The sequence continues at coordinate 616,789 of JACVVK020000192.1, read as the reverse complement.
CGTCTGGAAAGATGGCCTATCTTGAAGACATTCTCAAGCGTCCAGACGTCGTTGCTTTTAAACTGTTCAGTACCAACCTCTGTAGTCAACAGAATGGCTGAATGGTTTGGTCTTTTCAGGGCCTTTAATGAGGCTCTTAGCCTGCTAGAGTGGTGACATGGACACGGTTCTCTGTAGGCAGGAGAATGTTGGATATGGCTCATCGACAACGTCGGCATAGCTCTAAGCATTGGGCTTTCAGTGCTCGGGTCGTGAGTTCGAATCCCGGTTCGGGCCAGATATTTGTGTCGGCCTTTTTTTCTCGTCACCCCCTGATAGATATCATTCATATGTGGTGGAAAAGAACGTTAAACCCTTGCATTTGATCTCTGCTCCCAAGAGAGTTACAAGTATCAAGTTATAACCTCCAAAGACCTTTATATAGATCAGGGTGAGTCGTAGGCGGGCCTAGTACTGATCACGTAAGCAGGTGCATTGTTCTATTCCAATTCATTGCGTGACAGTGAAATGGCTTTTCGCTAGGAAACTGACGTAGGTGGACTGCACTTTTTGTGCTATAAGTGTCTGATTTCTGATTTCTTTCTGATCAGAGGCAGGCAGCACAGCTATACCAACCTGGTCGCCATGTCTATATGAAGCATCATTCCATCATCAAAGAAGTTTAGAGCCTCGTAGGTGACATTTTAGATACTGACGCAACCGTTTACCTCCCAGCGTAAGACGTTAGACTTCAAACACACCACCACTAAAATTTCTGCACCCACAATGTGCCCACGCCAACGGGCCGTCGCCGCCATCAACTCACGCTCCCTACTGCATTCTAGATTATAGTAAAGTTTGATATGTTCTCTTCTCCTGTCTTCTCTTCTTCCTGTCCTGGTCCCTGAAAACACTGGAGAGAGTGCTGTAAATGTAGTATCTTGTTATAATGTATGCTTACCCCTTCCTGATGGTGGCCAATGCCCTTTAAGGAATAAACAGTCTTGAGTCTTGAGTCTTCTTCCTGTCCCCTTTTTTTTTTTTTTCGACTTTTATCTCATTCAATTTTCACGGGCAATTTCACCGCCATGTACGCAACTTGCTTCATATAAGCACATTAAAAGTTTTGACTTGTTGTGCTCTTTTCTATTACTGTTTGACGGGGATCTGTAAATTTGTATCTGTACGTAAAAAAAAAAAAAAAATGTTTAAGCCAAAAAGTCCAGCCGGGTATACTCCTGTGACCTTGATAAGTCCGAGTCCTCACCCCCGCGTCCTTTCTGCTGACCGCCACACCCTCCGTCCGCCTCCCCCCCCCCCCCCCCCCCCCCCCACCCCCAAGTATCTGCTTGAGATAATGGAGCAAATTATGTCCCCTAAAGACTCCCTTATTACCCCTGCCCCTACATTTTCCCTTCTTTATGGCGCGTGGAAAGCTGTCACATGCAAGGGTTATAGAGAACGGTCAGGGATGTGGAGTGAGGGTGGGGTTGGGGAAGGTGGTCGGGGCCTGTCACTGACGTGTCTGAAAAGGTCCGCGTTGTGTAGTGAAGGCTGGCACGCTATGTACAGACGCTTTGTCCAAGTTTTTCTGGACTGCTGCTTCTAGGAATCTTGCGTAACCGACTGCTTTGCAGAGGCGGGTCTGGTCGTGTGCAAGGGTTGACTGAAGCACTCGCATGATACACAAGTCATTAGTTGTACCACTTAGTTTCATGCTTCAGTCAAACAACTCCAGTTCACACACACACACACACACACACACACACACACACACACACACACACACACACACACACACACAAATGAGTAAAACAAACAGACCTGACCAATAAAATTACTTAAATCAACAATATAACACATATCACTTACATACAATTTAGTATCATAAGGTCTGTGCTCAGGCAAATCTGCACCCTCTCCGCCCACCCCGGATAACCTCCTACGTCCACACCACCTTTGCCACCCCTTGCACACTCAATGTCCTCTCTCCCTTTTTGTCAATCTCAGTGGGTCCGCCTTTGATTTTGAGGGAGACGGGGAAAAAACATCAGCAGACGAGGAAGCCGCGGGGTTTATGTCTGGGAGATAATTAAGCCCTTCATCCCTCCGCTAATTTATGACGCTCTGGAACGGTGCCTTCCAATTTCTTTTCTTCTCAGAGACGCCTGATACTGGACTAGACCTGTTCTGTGGCATTTTGTCGTTGTGTCCACCGAGACTCACGTGCACGCTGACGTGATGCTTGTTTTTCAGTTTCTGTCCTTTGAATTCTGTTTTGTCCTAATTCAACGTAGATAACGAGCTCAGGGCACAGACAGTTTTAGGTCAATGTCACGTGGTTTGTTGACATGATGAGACTCTCTCTCTCTCTCTCTCTGTTTTATTTGTGCATGTGTCTGTCTGTTTGTTTTTCTTGTTTTATTCCTTATTTTGTTAGTTAGTTAATAGTAGTTTTTAGTAACGGCAGGTATGAAAACTGACTACTTGACGTCAATTGCCTGTACCGTTGTAAAATAAAGTTTCATTGATTCGTTGATTCATTGATTCTCTACCCCTCCCCCCCCCCCTCTCTCTCTCTCTCTCTCTCTCACACACACACACACACACACACACACACACACACACACACACACACACACACACACACACACACACACACACACCAAAGACAAAGTCTCCCGCCTAACGCATTAACGGCTTGTCAATTTCCAAATCTGTACATAACTCACTGACGCAGACAGCAAGATCTATACATTATTTTTTAGTCAGTGGGAAATTGAAGGTGAAGAATGCCAACCAAACTCTGCGACGAAGTCACATCACTGAGCTTGGTTTTTTTTTTTTTTTTACGAGACAGAGAAATGACCTTGACCTCAGCATCGTAAAATCAATGAGCTCCACAGAAAAAGCCTTTGTTTTGGAAACAACTTCGTTTGTATGCATGTAAGTGCACATGTACGCTTAAAACAGTCTTACTGGTGAATATAGCTCCGAATGCAGTGCGCTGACATTTGCTGCCTTTGTGAACAAGAAAAGCAACGGTCCGTAGCTCTCCTAGACAACACGTGCCCGCACGGCTCTTGATTAGTAGCGCTCTTAATGCGACACAGTGCTGTTTACACTTTCAGATTCTACGACTGAGCGGCTGGTGTTGCTACAACACTCTCGCTCAGTGTGTTAGCCGCGTCATTGAGTACGTTCAGTTGGCTCAGTGCCAGCATTACAGATGTTGTCACTATGCAGGTGTCTGAGTGGTGTGATGCTGGACACCATGAAGACTGCTCAGAATGATCAGTGAATATTAAACATCATTCAGATTGGGCCTTTAACCGGCCCCCTTAGTGTAGTGGTTAGCACTTCGGACTATGGACCGGGAGACCCGGGTTCGAGTCCCAGCCGAGGCAAGCGGGATTTTTCCTACCTAGGTCGGCTCCTACCCAGAGCGGGTGTGCTATGGGCCCCATGTGGAGGCTGTTGCTTCACCCACTTCACGGGTGCGACTTTGGGGGGCTTCCCTTCGTATGACACGAAAACCGGCGATTACGGAAGAACGGGCGAAAAACGAAGCAAGGGAGCGGCCGTAGAAAGTGAGGGGGCGAGGAAGGGGAGTGGGGAAGGGTAGGGGTGGGCGGAGAACAATTAGGTGTAAGAGCATGTCAGTCATTCTTCCAATTCATGTGGCACACACACACGAGCATAAGACGAGGCACGCGCGGGCATGCCAGGCCTAATTTGCCTGTCATATTGTGACGGGAAAGGGCAGATGGCCGTCCGTGCGTCAGGGAAAGCGAAACTGGTGGTTGCATCGACGCGGAATCGAACGAAAACAAAAGGAAAACAGATCAGTGGGAAGGCTTGGTTTATTGCTTCTTTCAGGAGGTGCAGTTTCGTCAGGAAAGTCTTTCAAGTTAAAATTCCTTGGGGGTGGAGGGGTGAGGCTCTCTCTCTCTCTCTCTCTCTCTCTCTCTCTCTCTCTCTCAAGCCTGTATTTCTCAGGGGCGTCCACGTGGAGCTCTTTACCACAAAGCTTCATAAACATGTCCAAATGTAAAATCTTAAAATAAATTCTGCGACATAGACCATATGATTATATTTGACTCATCCGTTTGTGCATGTTCTAGTCAGTGACGGCTTTGAGTTGTACAACTGATTTAAAGTCAGTCTTCATTGACTTACAGTCGACGTTACCAGCGCGTGTCATTTCTGTTTTAATTTGTTAATCATGGGTACGGTTTTCTTTCTTTCTTTCTTTCTTTCTTTCCTTCTATTCAGTATTTGTTTGTTTGTTGTTGGGTTTTCTTGTAGTTTTTGTAGCATGTTGTTATAGTATTCTTGAATGCAATGTAGCAGGACAGCCTGTAAGATAGGTAACGTCTCTCTCTGTCGGTATCTGAGACCAAGGCTCAACTCCTAACGCCGCCACCAACCGATCTGACTCTATAAGTACATTTTTATAGACTCGGTTCAAAAGCATCACTGATGCGACCGAACTCATGCAGAGACTGAGGCTAGTGCTGATTAGAAACATGTATAAGCGATCCATCAGCCCTCCTGTCGTGCCTTGAATAGAAAGAGAAGACCCTGGCCAATTAAAACAAAATACTCTTGTTGACACTGTGCGACGTAACAGCATGAGAGGGATTTGTCAACGTCAAATGTCCGGCCATTCATGGCATTATTTTCAAGACGTTGAGTAATGATCTCTGGGTTGATTTTAGGATGATACTGCGTCCGTGCGCGTGTGCGGGCGCATGCGCGCGGCCGCTGAGCTGAGCCCTCGGACGGAGAGAGAGAGAGGTCTTGCCAGAACAGAGAGAGACAGACAGAGGGAGTGAGGGAGAGACTAGACTCGGAGAGAGAGAGAGAGAGAGAGAGAGAGAGAGAGAGCCCCTTTATTTTACAACGGTAGAAGTTACAGGAATATACATACCAGTTTTAAAACTTGCCATTGCTACACTACATGAGTTAATACTACAATCAGAGAGAGAGAGAGAGAGCCTAGAGAGTTAAAACTAGAGATCTTGGCATTTGTATCCCCCCCCCCTCCCCCAACTCCTCATCCGTTTTAACTATCGCCCGATGAAAATAATGCACGCGCACTTCACGGGCGCTTGCTCCTGACAATCACACGTGCGTTCTGCGCACTGACAAATGAGGTAAAACATGCCCCGCGGCTAATGAGAAAGTCGTCGCGGATTGGCTCTTTTGCGGGCTTTGACAAATTACCCTGAAGAGGGCGCCGCACCGACCCAGGACCGAGGCTGAGAGCTCCTGACACATCTTCATCAGTGAATTGTGACAAAGACAAACGCGTTTTTAACAAATCGCACTGGTTGCATGTTCTTTACAGATATGCCATGGCAGAGCCGGAAAAAAAAACAAAAAAACTCAGGAAATTGGGGGGGGGGGGGGCAAAAGACACCACTTGAACTTGAAAACAACAAAAAAGTTCCGGCGATGAGGAATATGTGTGTGTGTGTGTGATAAGAGAGAGAGAGAGAGAGAGAGGGTGGGAAGGGGGGGGGGTGGTGGTAGAATCGGAGGCTGGAGGGGGCAAGGGGAGGAGATGCGGACTGAGACGGGGGAAGTGAGGTGAGTGTATGCTGATGGAATGATAGATAGCCAGACGCGAGCAGTAAGTAACTAGCCGTTGAAAACATCTGTCAGATCCTACGTCTTTTGTTGTCGGAGTCCATTAGACGTTTCAGCTCTCTCTCTCTCTCTCTCTCACACACACACACACACACAGACACACACACACACACACACACACACACACACACACACACACACACACACACACACACACACACACACACACACACACACACACACACACACACACAGAGTATATAATTATAAGAGAGAGAGAGAGAGAGAGAGAGAGAGAGAGAGAGAGAGAGTTACGCAACCTACAAAAACTTTATCCCAATCCTTCATGAAACCACTTCGCAGCGAAACCTCCCAGGCCACAAAATAAAATCCGACGCAGGTCATTATTCTATTGTTGGCCATAACATTGCGCTTTTTTGTGACCCGCCGGGCCGCCGGCTTATTACAAGCGGCTATCCTTTTATCTCTCGTCGATTGTTTCCTTTTTAGGGGATCCGGCACGCAAAGAATTAATTGCTTATGCATTATTCATAAGGACACAGGTAAAGGCTTGGAAGGTTGCGGTATTGCATGCAAATTCAGTCTTTAGGAATGCTCCTCCACAGGGGAGAAGAGCAACTAAACATTAAAAACACAACAACAACAAAAATGTTGGAAAAGGAGGCGGGGAGGATATAGGGGTATGGGGTTGGGATGGGGATGGAAGAGAGAGAGAGAGAGAGAGAGAGAGGCAGCGCTGCTGACATGAACGCGAAAGCCTACATGATGTGATGGAAAGGAACGGGAAGGGGATGGATAGAGACGAGAACTAAAAGAGGGAGAAACTTAAAAACATAAAATAAACTTCAACAGAGAGAGAGAGGGGGTTACAAATAGTGGGCAGGTAGGATAGGGTATCCGTATGAAGATGGAAGACTGGAAGACGTAAAAAGGGAGAAAGAAAGAAACCAAAAGACAGACTCGAGATGGGGGGGGGGGGGGGGGAGAGAAAGAGAACACAGGGGAGGAGTGGAGGTGGGGGGGGGGGGGCACATAGGTTTGGGCGGGTACTGGTATGTGGCACACAGATTGCTAGATTTACTGGGAGGATGTTTTTCTCTGTATGTTTAAGGCAACAAAAAACCGAACTGATAATAGTATGGGCTGTGGGCAGTTGTGTGCAGTGAAACGGATCCTGAACAAGGAATCTCTCTCTCTCTCTCTCTCTCTCTCTCTCTGTGTGTGTGTGTGTGTGTGTGTGTGTGTGTGTGTGTGTGTGTGTGTGTGTGTGTGTGTGTGTGTGTGAAGTATCTGTTTCCCCCTGTATTTGATGAGCGAATGATAGAGCTGTTCTAGGATACAGCGAGATCGCTTCTGTTAGACATAGAGACCATTGTTTTTTCACACACAAAAATCATCAGTGTTGGTTTCGGTAGACTTGAACAGCTACACCATGTTTTGTTTTGTTTTGTTTTGTTTTGTTTTGGTGTTAGACCGACTGTGGAGCTGGGTAAGCCTTATGTATATTAGTTACAGCTGCAGCTGGTGACATTCTCTCTCTCTCTCTCTCTCTCTCTCTCTCTCTCTCTCTGTGTGTGTGTGTGTGTGTGTGTGTGTGTGTGTGTGTGTGTGTGTGTGTGATATCTCCCTCCACTATCTGCATCCTCCGAATTCCATATCGAGACACAACAATCAGCTGTCACAGTGACAAATAGATTCACTGCACGAGTTGTGTCCCGTTCGTGGCAGGATCGTAGAGTTACCCGCCCTGTCTCCATGACAGTGACGGAGTGGTTATGGGGTGAATATCGACCACTATCACCCTTGTTGAACAATTTTCAAGATCTTTTTGCCGTTGATACGGTCTAACAGTTCGGTCACTCGTGTCAAACGTGCCCCATTCGTCTTTTGATACAGTCAAACTGGTTCCAAAGACGAGGAAGAAGAAACGGTTTGTTTAAGGGGCGATATTTTTTCAACAAGACATTGACTGAAAAGGAAGTTATTTCCCGGATTGGATTTCTGGAAGTAGGGCCAAGACTTTTGCTCTAAAATTTCCTTCCCGTGTGATTTTGAAAATGACCTGTGGTGCATTACAAGCAGTGCATGACTGTGTCACTCGCTTTTCTAAAAAAACAAATTGAATGAAAGGAACGAGTTGTTTCTAGGATTAGATTACTTTATGTGTAGGATCGAGACTTCTGATCTAAACATTTCCTCTTCGTGAAAAATAAGTGTGCTGCCGAAGCACTGGATGACTCTTCCATTCGCTTTTAGCCACGGGGGAGTAATACTCAGTAAGAGTTCATACCAGTGCGAAGACATGAAACGAAAACAAGGCGGCGGACGGTGTACAGCCAGACGTTAACACGAATGAAAGAAAATGTCTTTGGGTCAACTGCAGTGCTTAAAACCGCAATTAGTGAGCGGATGGAGATGGTGGTGATAGTGGAAAAGGAGACAGGGTGGGTGTAAAGGGACGTTCGGGAGGGGGGGGGGAGGGGGTGAGATTACATGTAATGTATACGGTCAAGCGCCATATAACTGAAACTGTGACACTTGAAACGATAGATGGGGTTGGCTGAGTAGTCGATTCGAGTTCAGCAGGTCGCTGGTTCACATCCCGACATCGTCAAAATTTGACAGACCGCTGTCTCCATGTTTCACAAATCATTTTCGGAGAGCTGAGACGAAAGTCGTCAAACCTCAGAAATACTCACCCCAACCTTTCTCATCTCTACTGATAAATTTAATAATAATAATAATTATTATTATTATTATTTATTTATATAGCGCTGTAATCTGCTTATAAGGCAGTTCTAAGCGCTAAAAGTACAGGTAAAGGTACAGATAAGAGTCAAGGTTCAGGGCCAGGGCAACTGCATGTATGGTACTTAATAAGGAGATGGAGAAAGACAGAGGCAGGTTAGACGGTGCTTTGAGATGAAAACAGGTAGCTTTTTAGATTTTTTTTAAGGTTTCGAGGGAGGTTGACTGGCGGAGCGAAAGAGGCAGGGAATTCCAGGCTTTTGGACCAGCGTAGGAGAAGGCTCGAGAGCCAACAGAAGAAAGTTTAGTACGTGGGATTCTGAATATCAGAGTATCGGATGAAGACCGGAGGGAACGTGACGCAGTGTAGAGTTCCAACAAATCAGACAGGTAGGATGGGGCAGAGTTATGGATGCATTTGTAGCAGAGGGTGCAGATCTTGTATTTAATTCTTTGAGAGAGTGGAAGCCAATGCAGAGACTGAGCAGAGCGCAAGAGAGATGTGGTCGGTTATTGGCCAAAGAGTCGGCTCAACTTTGACAGGTTATTGTGGCGTGCATGTTTTAGATGCGTAGACTCTGCCGTACATTTAGCTTACAGTGCGTGCCTCGGACAAAGAACGCGACATCCCTTCGACCTTATCTACGGCTTGTATGTGTGAGACAGCGAAAGAAAGACGGAAACCAATTTCCACCCTACTGAGAACTCGCCCCTTTTTTGCCGTGCTCGGCGTCCCGAAAAGCTTTTGTAGCCGCACAAGACAAATTGGTTGAGGCGGGTACACAAATTAACTGAAGTGTTTAACTTCGTCGTCTAGAGACGTGCTGCTAAAACAGCGCTGTCTTCTGTGTGCGTTAGGTCCATGAAGCACAACATTTAATGACTACCTTCACTTGCCGCAATTAGGCTTTCGGCGTACATATTTAACTTTTACGACAAAGAGATAGTGTCGTCAATGACTATGTTTAGCAAGTTACTTGTGGACCCTTTCTCTATTTAACTCTTCGCGTAGCCAGAGCAGATTTTAATGTCTGAATGTGTATCCCCACCAAAAGTGTCGTTTTGAGCACCCATGTTTACTCCCCGATACGAGTGGGTGGGTGGGTGTTTAGGTGTTTAACGTCCTTTTCTGCCACATAATGGTGATGTTGAAAACGGGGAAACGAGGACAAACTGAGGCAGCTCAAAATTTGGGCTACCAGCGAGGATTCGAACTCACGACCCGAGCACTGAAACAGTGCCGACACAAAAACCGTGCTGGGTTTAGAATAACTGTTTTATTCAACCCACTGCGGCTGATTTGTTAAACTGCTCAAAACAAAAGCAAAATTATGTCCCAAACATGTTTTATGTATGTTTATCGGCCTTTGAGGACCTTACAAGGGTTGCTTAAAACTAGCCTTCCGTAAAGTTATCTTCACAGCTTTAAGACAAACTTCAGGAAGTCAGCGACAGTTTCTGAATGCGGAATAAACAAAAATTAAAAGGAGAAACAAGAACAAGAAGACAAAAACAACGAAAAAAAACAAAAACAAACACAAAAAACAAAGCAAACAAAACTCACAAAAAAAACAACAGCAAACAAAAAACAACAGCAACAAAAAGAAAAGAAAAAGAGGGAGGGGAGGGGGGGTCGCTTCTAAATGACACTCTTCCTCTCAGTTACGAGACGCACGTGCAAAACTATAACAGCGGGGCGCGACAGTTGGCTGCGACACAACAACCCGACGTGCGAAAACCCGGCAAAACACCGGAATGCTATTTTTCCGCCCAGAACCCCTCTAATCCCTTTACCAAGATAGAACGTGCGACTCGGACAGCGCTCAGCGAGAGACGAATGACGCTGTTTTGTTTCGTTTCTTCCTCTCCTCTGAATGTGTGTCGACGTTGGGAAGAAAAATAAAAAGGTTGATGGCAGGGGTTTGGTGAAAATTCCGTCGGCAAGCTCTCAAGATTCGCATTTGTCACCTGCTGTTTAGGCTACGTGGAGAGAGAGAGAGAGAGAGAATCACGTGAATCTTGAATGAGTCAGTATTTTCCAACGGTCGACATTTTGGAGTAACAGTCAGTTTTAGAACATGCCGCTGCTACTACTAAATATGATTAAATCAAAAGAAGTGATACTACACAAAAGAAAGGGACACACACACACACACACACACACACACACACACAGATCGAAAGGCAGAAAGACAGTTACAGAGAGAGAGAAAGAGAGAGGCTACTGGAAAAAAGAGAGAGAGAGGCACAGAGACAGAGACAGACAGAGGGACAGACAGACAGACAGACAGAGACAGAGAGGGACACAGATTCAGACAGAGAGAGAAGACAACGCGACAAAGACAGAGAGGGCTAAACAGGTTAAACGTTAAGGAATGGCTCAGAGGTGGGCGTTTTAACGAAAGCAAACACTGGGAGAGTGGAGTTGTATTCCTTACAAACTAGAACAGGCCACCCCATTTCTGTTCACGCCTTGTGTTGTGTTTGAATACACTGGCGCCCGCTAGCTTGTATTTCGGTAGGTGTGCTTCTGCGTTTGAGGACGTATTGTCCCAGCGATCTGATGCTGCTGGCACGTGTGATTAATTGGTCTGAAGCGCACCGAAACTGGCGGTTAAAAGCGAGGGAGGGTGGGTGTTTGGGCGTTTAACGTCATTTTCCACCGTCTACGATTAAAAGCGAAACACGCACAGTATGTGAGACAGACAAAGGATGAACACCCGGTTGAAAGCGTTTACATGGAATTAGTGTAGTTACCGAGGAACAGAAAGCGGTGTGATGATAATTTATTGTGATGCTTTTAATTTACTCAGTAAGTAAATCTCTCTCTCTCTCTCTCTCTCTCTCTCTCTCTCTCTCTCTCTCTCTCTCTCTCTCTCGGGGAGCCGGGGTAGTCGAATGGTAGAGCGTTGGACTTCTAATGCTCGAGTCGTGAGTTCGATCCCGGCTGGAGCCAAATATTTGTGCTGGCTTTTTCATCGTTGCCCCGTCTTTGATATCACCCTATGTTGTGGAAAAGGACGTCAAACCCCCCCACCCCCCACCCACCTCTCTCTCTGTCTCTCTCTCTCTCTCTGCGGTGTGTGTGTGTGTGTGTGTGTGTGTGTGTGTGTGTGTGTGTGTGTGTGTGTGTGTGTGTGTGTGTAGTTTATTTTCCCTGCAACTCCCGTAACAAACAATCAGAACCAGACCATACAACCATAACTGTAAACAAGGACGCGGCTGGCTCGATACAGCAGCTGCATATGTAACAAACGACACGATTGGTTGACGTGAACAAAACGCGCCTGCGCATCAAATCACTGTCGGTCAGTTTCCGCCACAAAGCTATAAATAGATTATATCCAGTTCTGTGTCTTCGACACTGATCCTGTGTCATTTTTTTTTTCTGCAGATGTTGTAAAACTGACAGGAAGACCTCGGACAATTTTAGGCCAGCCGCCATTTGTCGCTCATAAGACCCTCCAGACACGGCGATATTCTTTCCGCGTTTATTGCAGACAGTTTCATGCTTGTCTGGCTAGTTCTGAAGGTTGAGCCATTTATTGTCGTTTTATTTGGTTAGCCCGCTAGAAAAGAGTCATGGCGGCCATGGAGATGGCTTCAGTACTGTCTGTCGTGTATTTTCTGTTGCGTGCGCCGGAGAGAAAAAGGGGACAAGGAATTTACTGTGGGCTTTTTTTTTTTCTTTGCCCATGAGTGCCGAAGTGGATTCTGTTGAAACAGGCGGCGGTCATTTTGGGAGAAAGATTTACGATCGGAAAAATTGGTCTCGGCCTAAGTCGTGTGACAACCTAAAGTGCTTCAGTTTCTAAGGCTGGGCCAAAGCGCCGAAGGAAAGAGGCCAAATAGAGTTGGGTAAAATAGGCGGTGGAGATTGAGAAGGCATTTGGCCGGCGTAAATCACCGGTCCTGTCAAATTTGAGGGGAGTTGTGGAATTGCTGAAAATGACTCCCGCGACAGAAACCACCTTTATGGCGTCGACGGTGTTCGTGGTAGAGTGTTCCCCTAGTAAAAATGGGACTCCCAGATGCCGACTAAAAGCCGAGTGACCTGAATTCTCTCTCTCTCTCTCTCTCTCTCTCTCTCTCTCTCTCTCACACACACACACACACACACACACACAAACACAAACACACACACACACACACACACACACACACACACACACACACACACACACACACACACACACACACGGGATGCATTCAGTGAATGTGAATGTGGCTCTGTCGCGCAGGCTCAAACCACATGGACCTCCATACAATCACCTTTCTCATCATCATCATCATAAATTGCCCCACTTCCGAGGCCTCCATGGATTCCACCCGTGGCCTGGGAAGAATACCATTGGAGCTGGCAAAGAGTTTGGGCAAAAAAGCAACAAACAAACAAGCAAACAAACAAAACAAAAGAGAAGGTGAAGCGATGGTGACTGTAAAATTGCAGCCTGTTGCATTTACATCGTCTTACATCGTGAACTTACACCCCCAAGCACTGCTATCTCAGGGCCCTCTTTCAGCCAAGAACACTATAATTATAACATAGTAAAATAAAACAGGATCGTTTAATAGTGTCTGTTCGAGCAAACCCGCCTTGGCGCTATACACATAAATACGGGAAAGTGCCTTCGGAGGGCCCCAGGTTCGACAGACACGCGTAGCATTGTAGTCTTACCCTTTACCAAGCTGTCAATGTCAAGGAACAATTCGACAGTATGTAAGTTATGAAGGTCGAAGAGTTGCTCTCTCTCTCTCTCTCTCTCTGTGTGTGTGTGTGTGTGTGTGTGTGTGTGTGTGTGTGTGTGTGTGTGTGTGTGTAGACAGACACTGGTCACTGGTGCTAAAACGGGATCCGGTGTCAATCAGGGCAGTCTCTTAGACAGAGTTAGCAGTGATTTTTCACTTGACTTCAGTTTGACTTTGACCACAGCGGGCACACGAGGCCGCAAGTTCACCACACCACTCCAAGTACAATTCCTTGTTTAGACGTCCACCGTTTTGCCAGACCGCTGGTTACCCACCGTGTCCATTCACTAGGGGAGGCGGGACCGGTCACGGTACTTGACTGTCCTCTGTCCCGACTAGTCGTCCGTCACGGTGCCAGTCACGGTTCGCTGAGCACTCCTTTTCTTCTCCACGGTCTGCTGACCACTATTTCTTCCCTACAAGTGTTGCTGTCAGGTGGCGCCGTCATTAGAGACAGAAAAATGTCCGGTGGAGTCCAGTTCGGTTGCTGCTGCTGTTGTTTGGATGTCAGTGTTGAAATGATGATTAATGTGTAGTTAGTGGCACAGTCGAAGTGTTTAGCACCATAACTACTACAATGTGCCATTCCCCTTGCCCTCTGAATATGCGCGGGCGGTTATTGAGGCAGACTTCTAATTGATGCTTCAAAAGTTTTCTTTTGGCTGTCTTCCTATGCACGTCTTTTTACAACACGCACTATTGATAGCTCGAAACGCTATCAACCCCCCCCCCCCCCCCCCCCCCCCCGATCCCTTCCCTCCCCCCCCTCCCCCCTCTCTCTCTCTCGCACACACACACACACACACACACACACACACACACACACACACACACACACACACACACACACACACACACAGATACTGCTGTTCGTGGTTTTAATATTGAATGTTCATCATATGAGTCGACAGATGATAAGTATGTTCGTGTGGTACCAATCTAGATTACTGGTGTGAATCCAGAATATTGATAAATTATTGGTGTAGCATTATGATACTGGTATGAATCTAGATTACTAGTGTAACTGAAAGTTTCTGGTGTTACTCTATGTTACCTGTTTTACTCTAGATTACTGGTGTAAGATTTTTTTTTTTTTTAGTGGAAGTGAAAGTTTTTGATGTAACGCCAGGTTGCTGGCGTAACTCTGGGTTACTTGTCTACTGTAGATTACTGGTGTAAAATCCAGATTGTTCTCTTGCAGTGGTTGCCATGGAGGGCTGCTCTCTTTCTGGGAAAGCTGAAACGCTCCACAGTGCGATATGTACGTCACGGTATTCATAATAATTGCAAAGTTGTTGTCGCGCCATCGATGTTCACTTGACGTTGTTGGCCAAATGTCGTCGTCGTCGTCGTAGCGTTAGGCGATTCTGCTGCTTTAGGTGTGAGCCTGATGGTCGTGACTATTGGATGTTTAGTTGAGACGTGGGTATAGGTCAGTGTTTCACTGTAGATTTTGCGTACACGGCATTTTTGGCATTGCTTATCATGGCTGTTGTCGTTGGTGGTCACTGATGATGTTGTTTCACTCTCTGATGATGGTTTGATGATGTTGATATTTTTCTCTGATGGTTTCTTCTTCTTCTTCTTCTCATTATGTCGTCTGTGTGCCGAGTGTTGAATGTAGCTTGTTGAGTGGATTCTTTTGCTGACTACTAGTAGCAGTCACACGAAATGTTGGCCTGTGGATTCTTTTGCTAAGCAGTAGTCACACAAAACTTAGATGTGGCATTTGAAATCTTTACTTTGTCGTTAATCGAGTCACAAAGCATCATTTTTGTACTGTTTGCATTTGCAAGTTTTCGCCTCTGTGTGTGTGTGTGTGTGTGTGTGTGTGTGTGTGTGTGTTTCGTATTGTGTTTGTTCGTTTGTGTCTTTCTTTGTTTGTATCTTAAGCTTACGCTGATAATTATGTGAGATATCATCCGACTAGTAAGATGCCCCCCCCCTCCCCCCCCCCTCATCTCGCCCCGTCTCCCACCACCTTGTCACCTTCTCCAAATTCCTCCTCAGCCATCTCCCTTTTTCATTTAGATGTGTTTCGGGATAGGTTTCAACAAACCGTCCACAAAGATCTTGACAAATGAGTTTGGCGGAAGAAAGCCGCGTCAAAGCAAACCTCAATTTAAAATATCTCTCCCCGAGACCAGGCACCCTAGGTCGACCCTTAGTCATCAACGCTATTAAACAGCCATCGGTTTCACCTTCAAATGCGCGCGGCAACCGATGACTTTCCAATTAGGTGGTGTCACTGTGCGTCTGTTTTTGTCCGCCGACCTTATCTCCAAGCCTGAACGTTGATGAGACTGACGCTTTTCTTACGCGCAGCATTTTCAGGGTGGATAAACGCCCTTGATTTGTGATACGTTGTGCGGTGGTGATACGGCGTAGGTAAAGACCGACTAGCTTGCTATTCAGACTTGTCTCTGACAAAGCAGAAAGTCTGTGCGACATAGTTTATGCATGTGTTTAGTTTGTGACATGCTGTGTGGTGATACGTAGGTAAAAACCGACAAGCTTGCTATTCAGACTTGTATCTGACAAAGCATTAAGTTTGTGCGACATAGTTTATGCATCTACTTGGTTTGTGACACGCTGTGTGGTGATACAAAGGTAACAAGGAGGAACGGCCCCGTCCTACAAAGTTGTTTCTCCAAACTTCATTTTATTTTGTCTGTTTAGTTGTTATTGTTGCCGGTTCTCCCCTCTCCAAGTTCTACCAATGACACTAGATCCTCTACGACCTCGACCGATAAGCCACGTGACTGGGGGTGGGGCCGGGTGGGGGAAGAAGGGAGAGAGAGAGAGAGAGGCAGAGAGAGAGAGGGTAGGTGGGTGGGTGTTTAGGAGTTTAACGTCCTTTTCCACCACATAAGGATGATATCAAAGATGGGGTAACGAGAAAAAGGCCAACACAAATATTTGGCCCCAGCGGCCGGGATTCGAACTCTCGGCCCAAGCATTGAAAGTCCAACGCTCTACCATTCGGCCATCCTGGCTCCCCAGAGAGAGAGAGAGAGAGAGAGAGAGAGAGAGGTCAGTTCCGTGAACTAAACATTTGACGTCAGCCTCAGGCAGGTCGTCATACAGAGAGAGAGAGAGAGAGAGATGACGTCAATTCCGTGAACTAAACTTTTGACGTCAGCCTCTAGCACTGAGATCGTCTGAGGATGCTTGTTCATGTCTTGTGATTTCCCTGTTGGCTTTGTGACTTCTCCGACTGAATTATTTTTCACATGAAATCTGGAAGATCTAGAGGGCTGATGAAATGTCGGAAGCAGTGACGATACTTGCAGATTTTGTCTGTGAACCAAACATTTGACGTCAGCCTCACGCTGCTCGTCTGACAGATGATACTTCTTCATATCTTGTGATTTCCTTGTTGCTTTTGTGACTTCCGTGACTGAATTAATTTTGACATAAAATCTGGAAGATCTAGAGAGCTGATGAAATGTGGACTTAAGTGCCTTGGATTGTACTTACGAAATTGCAAAATTGGAACTTTTTTGGCCGGCGCTTCTCGCAGAAACGTGAAAAAATGTCTTTATCTAAAAGCTCTGTTATTCTTAATACTAAAGCTATAATAGTGCAGTAGTTCATGTTATATGTGCAGTTGGCACCAGTGACAAAAATACCGGAATGATGAGTAATTTGAAGGAGTCTTTTCATAGATATTTGAATTTATATGCAAACCACCCCTACCTCGAAAATATTTTTCTTACACAAAACCTGTCAGAGCTACAGAGCTGTGCTACGAAAACAGGCAGTATAATTGGATGATCTTCCCATTTTCAGAAAATGAAGCCATTTGAACATTTTTTTCGAAAAATTTCGTAACATGACCGATTTTTTTAAATCGGCGATAACTCTTCTGAAAATGCGGCAGGATAAAAATCGTGAAAGGTAGGTCTGGAGAAGGTGAATTCCCATTTTATCTCGAAGTAAAAAGGCCTCCAACGAGGTGGTTTAGGAGATAGCCATCATTACATCCGTCCACACACACACACACACACACTCACACACACGTCTCACAACTCCCGCCAAAAAGAACGCAGCAGCATAGTGTGCACGTAAGGCGTCTATGACGTAGATTTTGTTACGTCACTGTGTGCGTGAAAGTAAGTATTGTGTGGAGGAACGTCACAGTCTTGTTTTGTATCACTGAAACTTGCTGCTGCGCGTAGCAAAATCTGCCCCGTCTCATAAAGTTGTTTCTCTATAGAGAAACAACTTAAAAACCGACAAGCTTGCTATTCAGTTTTGTCTCTGACAAAGCAGTAAGTTTGTGCGACATAGTTTATGCATTTGTTTGGTTTGTGATACGCTGTGCGTCGGTGACACGTAAGTTAAAAGCACACTGGCTTGCGTTTCAACGCCAGAATCAGCCGCGATGAATCTTCCTCGCGATGGATCGAAATTTGCACACTAAAATCTCGCCGATTTCGTTAAATTATACCCACCTCCCGCCATTCTTCGAGCTTTATCTGCTACATGTAGGTGCGCCAATCTCTTAGAGTGTTGTCGATGCATAAAACATGCCGCATTAGCTTACACTTTGTCAGATACAAGCGTGAATAGCAAGCTAGTATGTTTTACCTACGTATCACCACCGCACAGCGTATCACAAACCAAGGGCGTTTACTCACCCTGATTTTGCTACTGTCGCCCGGTCGATCGTGAAAATGGGGAATGAACACGTTTTCCTCTTGTGTCGAATCATTTCACGGATTTTATACCGTCACGTCCAGTGTCGAAGAATAACAGCGGCGCTTAATGAAAATGGGAAGGTAGCAAAGAAGGAAAGAAAAAAGGAAGGATAAGAATGAAAAAGTAAAAAGAGAGAGAGAACAAAGGATGTGTGTGTGTGTGTGTGTGTGTGTGTGTGTGTGTGTGTGTGTGTGTGAGTGTGTGTGTGTGTGTGTGTGTGTGTGTGTGTGTGTGTGTGTGTGTGTGTGTGTGTGTGTGTGTGTGTGTGAGAGAGAGAGAGAGAGAGAGAGAGAGAAGCAGGGTGAAAAATAACAAAAGAAAGAAAAGAAGTGAAAAAGAAAACGTTATTGAGTTTTGCTCTCTCTCTCTCTCTCTCTCTCTCTCTCTCTCTCTCTCTCTCTCTCTCTCTCTCTCTCTCTCTCTATGCTCTATCCTGAATAAAAAACGTTTCATCATCATCATCATCTCTCTCTCTCTCTCTCTCTCTCTCTCTCTCTCTCGCTTTCCCTCTCGCTCTCAGCCAGATAGTCTACGTCAGACAACACATTCTTTAAACTCTCCCATGAGAAATTAACCTTGCGGGCCGACAAACTGCTGTTTGAAAATATGAACTTAAAAAGAGACAATAAGAACACAATAGACAGCACATTTAAAAGGGAAAAATCAATATTTTAAATACCAACAGACGTACAGTAGAGCATCAGAGGATGAGAAGCGACAAACAGAAAGAGAGAGAGAACCCAAGCAAGAAAGAGAAACTGACGAGGTGTCATTGATTTTGCTCTCAGTTTCAGCAAGAGAAATTGCTCAGCTTGAGCTGGGAAGAAACCGGTGCCATGTGGCAATTAAATACGGTTGACATTTCACACACGACTGTTACCAACATAATTCCCTCTGCCAACCTTACGGAATGATACGGTTCTTCCGTTTAATGGCCTCAGTGAGAGAGAGAGAGAGAGAGAGAGAGAGAGAGAGAGAGAGAGAGAGAGAGAGAGAGTATTTTATTTGAACACGGTTTTTGGTCTTGTGAACAATTTTCAAATTTGCCCTTAGAGAGAGAGAGAGAGAGAGAACTATTTTATTTGAAAACGGCTTTTTGTCTTGTGACCAATTTTCAAATTTGCCCTTAGAGAGAGGGTGGATAGGTGGTTGTTTGGGGGTTTAACGTCCTTTTCCATCACATAGGGGGCAACGGGGCAACGATGAAAAAGCCAGCTCAAATATTTGGCCCCAGCCGGGATCCCCTGACAGAGAGAAAGAGAGAGAGTGAGAGAGGGGGGGGGGGATTTTTTTCAAAAACAAATTCAGTTAGCTTCCCTCTACCACCAAAAAAAAAAAAATCTAAAATGTCAAAAGAGATGCTGCTTTACAACTGAAAAGATATTAGTGTACCAAAACGATCCAGAAACGAAAGACTAATTCAGTGGGTTTAACTCTACTGTATGTGACAGTATGACTTGATTTACAGCCTGAAGTTACCGATACTTTCATTA
>JACVVK020000192.1:587500-592500 GCA_018292915.2 Batillaria attramentaria | reverse complement strand
CAGAACTTTTGAGTCGTAGTGGCACCGTAAACACCGTCCGCCATGTTTATTATCCCCCCCTGTGTGTTTACAGGGAGTGATCGTTGGAGCCAGAGCGGTCTCGGGCCGACAGTGATCAGCATGGATAGGGCACGAACAATGCGCGCTCGATCTGTTTCTTGATTAATTTCATTATCTCAACAGGCGAAACGCGGGACGGCGTCACGTCCTGCTTCTTTTATTGCATTTCGTCTGCGGGATCACTTCCGGCTGGACCACCTTTCTCATTTCCCACGCAGGAGAGCTCCTCGCACTTCACCGACCGCTGATCTGAGGCGTTTTAGGAGGATCCATCGCGTATCTCGTATAGAAAGTGCGCTTTGCTATTAACCTTAGAGCTAGCTTGTGAACGTTGTTTGTCCGAGGTGAAAAAAAGCCGTAAAGAAATATCATCCAGAGGAAAAGTTTGACTTATGGCTTCTCGGGATGCAAAACGGGATATAAAAAAATGAGAAAAATGAGATCTGAATTGGATTTTTTTTTTCTCGAGTACTTCCAGCGTTACTGTAATACTAGATGCATTCAAAAAAAAAAAAAAAAAAAAAAAACTTGCAGTCAGATTAAAATCCAAAACACCATCCGAGGGATCAGAAAGGAGGAGACAGACAGGAACACCAAAAACAAAACAAAAACAAACAAAAATTAATGAGATTTTCGAGTTCTTGTGGTTTTATGACTTTGGACATAAGCCTGTGTGATTTATATCCGCGGGAGACCAAAATAATGTCGTAATTTTATACCCAGGCAAAGTAAAACTGCAACTTTTTTTTTTCTTTTTTCGTACTGTGAACGAACGACTATTTTCTGTGGCTTGAAACTTTACAGACTGCTGTCGTGCTATGTACGAAATGTGTTAAACGTACACATTCCCAGTTTACCAAGGGGGAGCCGGGGTGGTCGAATGGTAGAGCGTTGGACTTCTAATGCTCGGGTCGTGAGTTCGATCCCGGCTGGTGCCAAATATTTGTGCTGGCTTCCTCATCGTTGCCCCGTCTTTGATATCACCCTGTGTGGTGGAAAAGGCCGTTAAACTCCCAAACACCCACCCGCCCACCCATGTTTGCCAGGCTTCACAGAAGCCAGTGAGTGTGTCTGCACGTTCCTATGATTAACTTAGGCGATACGATTCCGCCCACAAACTGTACTGAGCGGTCAAAGGGGGTAATAATTATATTACCATATTTTTTCTCATAGGTTGTTCTGAGCTGTGTTAGTGTATTCTGTCATCAAACCACTGAGACACCTGGACACTGACAACATCTGTAATGCTGGCACTGAGCCAACAGAAGCGTACTCGATGACGCGGCGACCACACTGAGCGCTCCAGTAGGGTAACAACAGTTGTATAATGTAATGTTCGACCACTCGTCCAAAGTTAAACGGCGTTGTACCGCATTAAGAGCTGTACTAATCGTCATGGAACAGACGCATTCACGAGCGAAACTGTCGATCCAAAACATAAGTTGGCCTAGCCAAGATGGAATTAACCCGTTTAACTGTGACCACACACACACACACACACACACACACACACACACACACACACACACACACACACACACACTTGAGTGCTTGGGACAGTCTAATGAAACGCTACCCAAAACGAAATGGGTTTTTGGAGGGTGGGTGGGTGTTTGGGGGTTTAACGTCCTTCTCCACCACACGCGGGCGATATCAAAGACGGGGTAACGATGAAAAAGCCAGCACAAATATCTGGGCCCCAGCCGGGATACGAACTCACGACCCGAGCAATAGAAGTCCAACGCTCTACCATTCGGCCACCCCGGCCCCCCAAATGGGTTGTAGGACAGATCTGGAAGCAGGGAACACTTTCAATAAAACAACGCATATAATTATTACGAAAGCGACCGACTTGTCCAGACGAGTGCACCTAGTCATCGTTCCGGGATCTGTCCCGTTCTGTTTCTGAACTGTGTTGACTTTGTTGGTGGCGTCCTGTGTTGGCTGAGACGCGCACCGAAGGCTTCAGGCGAGGCCAAGTGATTTCTCATCAGCTGGAGTGAGGCTCGGCTCCTGCCGATACGGCTTCCCCATATCGACCTCTGTATAATTGCGGCCTCATTGTCCGAGAACGGCTTTGCCTGAAGTGCATCGTTAGAAGTCTGCCAGCAAGACTCTTCTCTTCCGTGAAGTGTAGACTTTAGGGGTGGATGGTGGTGGTGGTGGGGAGGGAGGGGAAGGAGAAAGAGGAGGTGGGGGGGGGGATATAGAAGGGGGGGGGGGTCGAGGATCGAAGTGTGAGAGAGTGTGTGTTTGTGCGGAAAATGGAGGAAAAAGTCTCGCGGGTGTTAATTATGTCATCCGAAGTCTAGACCTTGGGTGGAGGGTGGAAAGGGAAGAGGGAAGAATGATTGTGAAAGGGGGGGGGGGGGGGATTTAGGGGATCGAAGTGTAAGAGAGTGTGTGTTTGTGCAGAAAATGCGAGAGGTACTGAAGGAAAAAGTCACGGGTGTTGTTTATTCTGTCATCTGACTTGATGGAGGATTGATTTTCGCTTTTTTTACGACCGTATGGTTCCCTTGAACTTGTGTGTGTGTTGTGTGACGGTGTGTGTGTGTGTGTGTGTGTGTGTGTGTGTGTGGACGGTGTGTGTGTGTGTGTGTGTGTGTGTGTGTGTGTGTGTGTGTGTGTGTGTGTGTGTGTGGTGTGTGTGCTGTGTGACGGTGTGTGTGTGTGGTGTGTGTGTGTGTGTGTGTGTGTGTGTGTGTGTGTGTGTGTGTGTGTGTGTGTGTGACGGTGTGTGGTGTGTGTGTGTGTGTGTGGTGTGTGTGTGTGTGGTGTGTGTGTGTTTGTGTGTGTGGTTGGTTGACTGTGTGGTGTGTGCTGTGTGTGTGGTGTGTGTGTGTGTGTGTGTGTGTGTGTGTGTGTGTGTGTGTGTGTGTGTGTGTGACGGTGTGTGTGTGTGTGTGTGTGTGTGTGTGTGTGTGTGTGTGTGTGTGTGTGTGTGTGTGTGTGTTGTGTGTGTGTGTGTGTGTGTGTGTGTGTGTGTGTGTGTGTGTGTGTGTGTGTGTTGTGTGTGTGTGTGTGTGTGTGTGTGGTGTGTGTGTGTGTGTGTGGTGTGTGTGTGTGTGTGTGTGTGTGTGTGTGTGTGTGTGTGTGTGTGTGTGTGTGTGTGTGTGTGTGTGTGTGTGTGTGTGTGTGTGTGTGTGTGTGTGTGTGTGTGTGTGTGTGTGTGTGTGTGTGTGTGTGTGTGTGTGTGTGTGTGTGTGTGTGTGTGTGTGCGTGTGTGTGTGTGTGTGTTGTGTGTGTGTGTGTGTGTGTGTGTGGTGTGTGTGTGTGTGTGTGTGTGTGTGTGTGTGTGTGTGTGTGTGTGTGTGTGTGTGTGTGTGTGTGTGACGGTGTGTGTGTGTGTGTGTGTGTGTGTGTGTGTGTGTGTGTGTGTGTGTGTGTGTGTGTGTGTGACGGTGTGTGTGTGTGTGTGTGTGTGTGTGTGTGTGTGTGTGTGTGTGTGTGTGTGTGTGTGTGTGTGTGTGTGTGACGGTGTGTGTGTGTGTGTGTGTGTGTGTGTGTGTGTGTGTGTGTGTGTGTGTGTGTGTGTGTGTGACCGGTGTGTGTGTGTGTGTGTGTGTGTGTGTGTGTGTGTGTGTGTGTGTGTGTGTGTGTGTGTGTGTGTGTGTGTGTGTGTGTGTGTGTGTGTGTGACGGTGTGTGTGTGTGTGTGTGTGTGTGTGTGTGTGTGTGTGTGTGTGTGTGTGTGTGTGTGTGTGTGACGGTGTGTGTGTGTGTGTGTGTGTGTGTGTGTGTGTGTGTGTGTGTGTGTGTGTGTGTGTGTGTGCGTGCGTGTGTGCGTGTGTGTGTGTGTGTGTACTTAATTAAAGGGGGTAATTCCACCTTTGCTAAATTTATGTTTTGGAACAATTTCGCTCATGAGTGCGCCTGTACGCTCGAATTGCTCCATCTTGATGATTAGTACAGCTCTTAATGCCATACAGTGTTGTTTACACTTTGCGCGAGCGGTCGAACAGTCAAATTCCGCGACTGTTGTTACACTACTGGTACGCTCAGTGTGGTCGCCGCGTCGTCTGGTGGCCAAGTGCCAGCATTACAGACGCTGTCACTCTCCAGGTGTCTAAGGGGTGTGATGACGAATACCACGGAAGCAGCTCTGAACGATCTGTGAACATAAACATGGTACCATTGTGGGGCGGTCGGTGGTCTAGTGGTTAAGAGACTTGTCACCAATGCGAGAGGTGGGGGGTTCGAGTCCCACTCGGGGCAAAGAATTCTTCCTTCTCGTATGTGGCACCGTTCATTCGGGCCGATCGTCGGGGGTTCTCTCCGGGTACTCCGGCTTCCTCCACCTCTGCTTTGGAAATGTTCAGCCCACCAAATTTGAAAAATAAATGCAATTTTAAATTCCGAAATTTAAATAGCTGAGCTGACCCTTCGCACCACGTGATTGTAATGTGTTTATGTCCAGTGTGTGAGAGAATGCGTGTGATTCACGTGAGCGTGCGTGTTGGGTTCAGTTCGCGGCGCTTTGAGCCGATTCTGGAAATTGGGTAAAGCGCCTATACAATACTCATTATTATTATTATTATTATTATGATCACCATTGGCCACTGTAATGCATCTTGCCTTGTTTCTTCCGAGTCATATTCATCGATAATTATTCATCAGCCCTTCCGTGTGCTTTAAAAAAAAAATCTGAATGCTTCATCTAAGACACTTTGCCTCTTTCTATTTTCGCTCGACGGTCACCGTCTCCTTTCGTTTTCGTCTGAGTGGGTCGCTTCAGTAATGAGAGATGTCTAGCACATATCTTGGCGCAGTTCTATTGAATTTTGTACGTCCTTCTCTGAAATTGGAAATGCCCCGTCGAAGTCAGTCAATCATTCAGTTGTCACAAACTTCATACGCCCCCCCCCCCCTTACCTCCCGTCCCGCACCTCCCCCCTCTCCTCCTTTTACAGCAGGCGGGACAGACAGTGCAAATTAACA
>JACVVK020000192.1:550000-582500 GCA_018292915.2 Batillaria attramentaria | reverse complement strand
TCTCGTTGTGTTATTTGTAAGTATACAAAACAATATCTAGAATTTTGCAGTGTCCAAATATGTAAATGTATTTGAGTTTCTAGTGTCTGGAGTACTGTTTATCTCCTATTTCTTTAAAAGAAATGTTGCCAGTTGCTGTAGAGGATTAGGTTGTCACATACACTCTCTCTCTCTCTCTCTCTCTCTCTCTCTCTCTCTCTCTCGGTGGTGTTGAAAGAGGCAGAATTCGACACTAAATTAACGTCTAAATTTTAAACTGAAGCCCGCTTCAAACTTTCCACAGATCAGGAAGTGACATCATCTTCTCTCGTGAAATAATTTCGATCGCCAAACACAAAGAATGAACTTCAGCCAGTGCAAGGAAAGTTTACGCCTGTTACGTGGCCATTCACTTTGTCATTGTGGTTCTTTACGAACCAAATTTATGACACAGGTCGTTCTTTGCGGAGCAGTATATGACAGAGGTCTCTCCCAAACGAGCTCGTCATAGAAAGGGGAAAATAGAAGTATCTGGCAAATCATGTAAAACCTGGGCAGGGCCTGACGGGAGTTCGCTCCTTGTGTTTAACAGTAATTGCCTCTGTTAGGTCAAACCTTCCTGCTCCACAACGTTGGCGAGATCAATGGTTTGATAAAATTACCTTTTCCCTACTTTCCTGTTCATAAAGGAATTAGCTCTGACATCAAAAATAACAATTAGATTTCAATCCCACGATGTGACCAATCGGATTACGCCAGCATACCTCAGATCTGCCAATGAAAAAGCTCCCTGAAACCGCGCATGCCAGGAAGGATTTTGTGGCTGCCCTGCTTGATAAGACAAAAAGGAACGCGACAAAATGTCGATAATGAAACATTTTCATTCTCTTCTTATACTGATAATTACGCCAATTAATGTAATATCGACATCAGGGGGACTTTTTGAAATGGACTAAGAATGACATCTGAGGTGCGCTTCCTGAGGCCTTGGGATTGATTTTGCTTCGCTTTTGACATTTCTGGCGATTTCTTAACATCCGCGTTCCTATCGCGATATGACAAGGTGCCTGTGTAGTTCATCTTCTCCGCGCTTTCAGTTTCAGGATGCTTTCTCGCAGCTACTTCATAGGTTGGATCTGTGTCGAGCTGGAAAGATGTCAGTGAAGGCTCAGCAGACAGTGTGTGTGTGTGTGTGTGTGTGTGTGTGTGTGTGTGTGTGTGTGTGTGTGTGTGTGTGTGTTGGGAGGGAGGGGGTAGGGAAAGGGGTGGTGTTTGTGTAGTTAGAGGTTAACGTCTTAAGAGTAATAATAGACGGCCCACTTGCGCAGATTATATGGAACCTCAAAACGCTGTTCTTGCTTCCTTCTGGTCTCGTAGTTCTGGTCAATTAATTTGGGATTCTGAATTGAAATTCAGCAATACAACTTTGGGGTCTGTCTCCTTGGTCAGTGATTGGATACCCTCTTTCAAAACACTTCTTTGGGGTCTTTTGGAGTCAGTTTGAAGTCTAAGTCTTGGGTTCTTGTTTTTTGAAATTCAAGAAGGAACCTGGTTTCCAATCTTCGACAGGATGTGTGTGTGTGTGTGTGTGTGTGTGTGTGTGTGTGTGTGTGTGTGTGTGTGTGTGTGTGTGTGTGTGTGTGTTTTAATACTCTCCGTGCTGAGGGTTACGGCACACGCTGAGAGCCTGCGGAGACTTTGCACGCTTGCCGAACGGCTTTTCTGTTCAGACGCTAAGAGTGTGCAGAAAGCGGACTGCGCCACCCGCCCGGCGCTGGACAATACACACAGAGCATTAGCCAGCGGCGATTGTCTGGCGTGGCGAGGAAACAAACATAGGACCGTGTACTATTCACTGGCGAGCCGACGGCTGAGCGTGCCAGTGCCCCTGGCGAGCAGATTTCATTGGCTGGGAGTGCACTTGGCGAGCAAAATCGCCACGTCTGACGTAGCTTTGAGTAGTCGCGTAGGATGAAGTGGGGGAGGGGGGGGGTTGAGTGTGGTTGAGAGAGGGAGGAGTGGGGTGGGGGTGGGGGTGAAGGGAGGAGGTGCTAAAAGTCACTGACGTGGCTAAAAGGTCGTTTGGCTTGGTTCATTGGTATCATTGGCTTGGTTCCCGAGTTACATGGTGGACAGGGAAAAGGAGACGGTAACTAATTTGGAGTCATATATGCCTTGCAGATTTCCGTAATGGGTAAACTGAAACTGGGCCAAACCTCACTGTTGTTTTACCGGCGGGTCGCAGCCCCAGCTTCTGGTGTGAAGTTTAAGTCGCATTTTTTAATGGATTTGGAAAATGGCCATTCGATAGCGTTGAAGATTGTCACTCGGTTCTTCTACTTCTTACGTGCAGGAGTCATTATTTCCCACCCCCCCCCCCACCCCCCCCTTAAAAAAAATCAGGACTAACACTTTACTGCTCAAGGTAGTTGTATCATTAGTTCCGAAGCAAAGACGGACGCATGTATAGACACACAGACGCCACTGAAATCAGGAGTCCCCCCTCCCCCCCGCACCGCCCCCCCCCCCAGTCCCTACATTATCTAGCAAACTCGTTATCATGTGTGATTAGTTATTTTCTGCTCAGTGAGCCAAACATTTACATCACTTTCACAAGAAACTCGGACCATCGAGTCAATGAACGACAAGTCCCGATGCTTGAAGTGTCCACAGACAGACGCACGTACGGCCACACACAGACGCCACTGAAAACATGAGCCCCCCCCCCCCCCCCCCCCCCCCCCCACACACACACACACCCACACACACACAGAGTTATATCTTTGGATTAACCCCGAGCCTTGACCAAAGTCAGTTCGAACCCCGGCTGGGGCCAAATATTTGTGCTGGCTTTTTCATCATTGCCCCGTCTTTGATATCACCCGTATGTGGTGGAAAAGGACGTTAAACTCCCAAACAAACACCCACCAACCCTTGACCAAAGTCCAGTTCGAGGGAAGGAAAAAAAATTGACAATGTGTAGCTCCCAGCCGGAGGATTCGAACTCAGACCCAAGCATTGAAAGTCCAGAGCTATACCGCCAAGGCTATAGCCCCCCCCCCCACCCCTCCCCATTGTCTTAGGAACTAATCATTATTACTTTTGATTAACCCTTTGCAGGTTGGTGAGTCGTGGCAGCCGGCGGTCCGGGCTCAAGAGGACGGTCAAAGTGATTCATCAGGGGAGACCATTCCCAGCGACAGCGGGCGCGGTGGAAGCGAAGAGGACATAAGTCATTCCGGTCACGTGCCCTTAGGTCTTAACGGTGAGTGATGTTGAGAAAGTTGTAAATTGTTTTTCTTTTGTTTGTTGTTGTTTGCTTTTGTGTCTTTGTCTATTGTTTGTTTGGTGGTGGTTGGGGGGGGGGGGGAGGGGGGCGAAATCTCTTCGAAATTCTTTCGATAATATCCCTTTGAAGGACGAGATCACACAACTCATACGGGGGACGCAGCTACATTTGAAAACGTAATTACAGTGAATCTCTCATGTGGGTGTTTTGGAAGAAGAGAGGACAAACCTTATGGTCAAGGGGTGTTGATAAGGGTGGGCCGGGTTTAAAGGGGTAAGCAATTTTCGTTGCTTTCGACCAACACCTAAATGCAGCCCGTCTTCCACCTCCAATGGGGGTGGGTGGGTGTTTGGGAGTTTAACGTCCTTTTCCACCACATACGGGTAATATCAAGGACGGGGCAACGATGAAAAAGCCAGTACAATATCTGGCCCCAGCCGGGGTTCGAACTCACGACCCGAGCATTGGAAGTCCAACACTCTACCATTCGGCCACCCCGGCTCCCCCCAACCTCCAATGTCTATAGAGTCAGACTAACATACCACACCACACACAGTCAACGTGTGATCAGTGTTTAGGCATCTCTCTCTCTCTCTCTCTCTCTCTCTCTCTCAGATTGTTTGTAAGGTTGGTTTGTTTGGGTTTTTGTTTTTTTTTGCTTTGGGCGGTCGGTGGTCTAGTGGTTAACTGAAGAGACATCTCTCTCTCTCTCTCTCTCTCAGATTGTTTGTAAGGTTGGTTTGTTTTTTTGTTTGTTTTGCTTTGACGTATACTTTAAAAACATTGTCGTCAGCACAGCCTCTCTCTCTCTCTCTCCCTCTCTCTCTCTCTCTCTCTCCCTCTCTCTCTCTCTCTCTCGTTTTTGACACAGTTTACAAGAAGAGCAGCACATGAGTGCTGAGTATCAAGCTCCCTGCCGATAAAACCCGAACTTTCTGGCCAAGATCGATGTTCCTTATTACTCCCGCTATTTTCAAGATGTCTCTTCGCTTTTCCCTCAGGCGTCTGCACCCTCTCACCCTCTCCCTCTCTCTTCCCGACTGACTCGACACCCTCTCACTCTCTCACACCAAATCCCGTCCCCCTCTCCCCCCCCCCCTTTCCTGTCCTTCTTTTCCCTTCCACCCGGGCCCTATATTTTGCTTGTGGTTTCTGAAACACCTTCAGATCCTCCCCGCAGCCTGTTCAGGCGGCATCACAGTATTTATTACAAGACTGTCCAGCATCTAGCAGTGTCGGTCTCGGGATTACAAAAGGCCCGGGCGGCTCTCAGTGGTAAAGTTCAGAGTTCTTCACACGGCCGCTAAGACGCTGGATCAATCCAGTCGCCCATTGTCTGCCCAGCATACTTAGAACCCCTTTAGGTGGTCCGCTGCTTCCGCACAAACACAGTTACACGAGACTTTGCCGAGTGATCGATAACTATCAAACGTGATTTTGGAATCTTTTACCACGAGCGGTGGTTGTTTTTTTCCCCCAGTTCTTCCAAGACAAGCCCTCCGCGGTTTCTAAGGTCTGTACATATACATCTTCCCAGGGCATTTTGCGTTTCTGTCGTGCGGGCTTCGAGGGTGTGTGTGACGTCATAGTGCGAAATGTTTCCGTGCATGAGCGGCGCGTTGGATCGAAGATAATGATGTCAGTGTTCTTTTTTCGGCATTCCTTTCAACTCGCTGTACAAACCCAACTGCTCTCTCTCTCTCTCTCTCTCTCTCTGTATGCTATATATGATATGTGTGTGTGTGTGTGTGTGTGTGTGTGTGTGTGTGTGTGTGTGTGTGTGTGTGTTTTCTTATATTGCATATTTTACTCATGTGTATGTTTTCTACCTTTTATAGTCTTTTCTTTTAGTCATTTTGTAGTGCCTTTTTGTGTAGCAACGGCTGATTGAAAACTGACCAATGTATGGCCAAATCTTTTCCGTTGTAAAATAAAGTTCGTTCGTTCGTTCTCTCTCTCTCTCTCTCTCTCTCTCTCTCTCTCTCTCTCTCTCTCTCTCTCTCTTGGCCGTTAATTTTACCAGTTTTCGCTTAATTTCCGTTTGGATACTAGACAAACGCGGAATCATCTTGCTTTTTTTCAATCAGCAGATTGTTTGTTTCGAAGTCAAGTTTCTGGAGTAGTATGTTCTGATATCCTCTCTCTCTCTCTCTCTCTCTCTCTGTTCATTTCGTCTTCGATTTTACCAATTCTCGCTAAATTTCCGTTCGGACACTAGAGAGGCCGGGTCTCATCTTGCTTTTTGCTTTTTCCAATCTTTAGACTAATTGTTTTGAAGTCAAGTTTCTGGACTGTATGTCCTGATATTCTCTCTCTCTCTCTCTCTCTCTCCGGGGGTCAGTCGCCGTCCCTGTCCCGGGGGGGTCGGGGAGTTTAGAACCAGGCTGGGAAGAATCAACAGACCGAAGGCTGGAACAGTCAGACCAAAAGCCAGGCGTACTTCCCTCCGTCATCGGCGCGCCCTCTTGTTTGGTCGTCCGAGACCTTTTGAGGTGTAAACGCGCTTCAGTCCCCCCGGTCCCCCCCGGGGGACCGCATTTCTTACCGGCCGGGCCGCGGTAGCGCGTGCTTGTTGGTCGGGGGCCGGTCAGCGACGGAGGGCGTGCTGACTGCCTCCAGTGCTACACATTTCATTTGCACTGTCTCTCATTCTTTCTTTTCTTTTTCTCGTGGCCATTGTAGCAAGATGGACGTTGGTTCTGTTCTTCTGCTTGCCCTTGGGCGAAGCCGTGAGGATGACAAGAGGTCGGGGATGGCTGTGGTGGGGAGAGGCTGGGACGTAGACGGGTGGAGGAGGTGGGGGGGGGGGGTAGATATGGAGTTGGTAAGGTGACCAGTGTCAAGTTTCTCTGCATTTTTGTTGTTGTTGTTGTTGTTGTTGTTCTCTACAGAGAGAGAGAGAGAGAGAGAGGGTGGGTAGGTGGGTGTTTGGGGGTTTAACGTCCTTTTCCACCACATAGGGTGATATCAAAGACGGAGCAACGATGAAAAAGCCAGCACAAATATTTGGCCCCAGCCTGAAGAGAGAGAGAGAGAGAGAGGACCCTTCATCCGAAAAAGATGATACTAACCACAACAGACACTTCCCCCCATTCCCACCCTCACCCCCATCCCCCACTCAAAATTCCATCCGCGTTAACTTTGCCAGGGCCTTCAGTCTCCCGCCAATCTCAGTGGACAAGAAAAATTGCTTCCCCCTAGCGGATGTTTTGAAAATCCATGTTCCGGCAGAGAAAGTGAAGTAAATGCCACTTGCTGTCTTGCTCGACACGTCACAGAGGGATATCGATCGCCTTGTTTATCTCTGTGGGCCGTCTGTTTGGTTTGTCTAGGTTAAGGAAATCCCTAAGCTTAGCAGATTGTCTCTGTCCCTACAGACTATGTGGCCGATGGCGGTTGACCACGCGGTCCGCATGACCGCCGTCAGGTTAAAAACGGAAACGTTGGCATGAAGAAAGGCACACTTGGTACGGACTGTATGTAAAGGGCCCATGTACAGAGCATCCATTTCCTGGTCACAATGGCGAAAATAAGTCTGTTTGAACTTGCAGTGCACCGGCCTTTTTTTAATATTTCTTATCTGAAGTTTTGTGGAAAACGTCAAAGGAAGCCTGAATCAACACATTGATTTATAGATAGCATCTTTCCTGAGGGGAAAATTCGAAAGAAACAGTATAAACATTTCCCCAGCACTGACGTGATCTGGTGAAGTTGTTTGTTTCTTTGTTTGTTGTTATTGTTGTTTCGTTTAAGTAGAGGAAGATAATACCTTTTCACTTTCTAGTCTACAACTGGGGCAACATTTTCAACTGCATGCTTTGAAAGCCAGCATGATTTCATTTATCGTTAGATAAAGTTTCGTCAGATATTACTTACTTACTATACTACCGGGGGTGGGGATGGGGAGGGGGGGGGGCTGTTAGTACTTATAAAATTCATGGCTAAAGACTTATCAAACTCTGATACCAGTTGACGGCTGTATACTCCTCGGAGCTTGTTCTCATCTGACGAGGAGTAAAGTATTTGCAGCTTGGTTGTTCCCAGTGTGAAATGACCGGCTGCTGAAGTAACCAGACAAACTAAAAAGTGGGATCTGTGCGTATCATATGTATCTGAAGAATTAATTTCATTTTTTTTCTCTCTTCTCAGGTTTTTGGTTTTTTTTTTTACCTTTCTGGTAAGCCCACGATCGGCTCTGGATAAGGACAACTAAGAGCGTTCCAGCATGTATTTTTTCTTTGCAACAGACGATCTTCTCCCCCCCCCCCTTTCCCCCCCCGTTCCCCTTCACTTGCCCTTTCCTGTCCTCTACTCCTGTTATGGCCTGTCTACTTCCCTTCTGCCCCCCCCCCCCAACCTCCCCCCCCCCCCTCAAACTGAGAAAGAAAAAAGAAAAGAAACAAGACGATCTTGGGAAAGTTGAAATTGGGGAGGAAAAAAAAACACTTAGTTTTAATCTTCTGTTACAGAAAAAAAAGATAATTTTGATCTTTTAAAGCATATTTTCTTTTCTTTCTTGCTTTTACTCTTTAGTTTATTTTCTTTTGTCTCCAACAGACGCTTTATTCACCACTTTCTTTTCTTTTGTCTCCAACAGACGCTTTATTCACCACTTTCTTTTCTTTTGTCTCCAACAGACGCTTTATTCACCACTTTCTTTTCTTTTGTCTCCAACAGACGCTTTATTCACCACTTTCTTTTCTTTTGTCTCCAACAGACGCTTTATTCACCACTTTCTTTTCTTTTGTCTCCAACAGACGCTTTATTCACCACTTTCTTTTCTTTTGTCTCCAACAGACGCTTTATTCACCACTTTCTTTTCTTTTGTCTCCAACAGACGCTTTATTCACCACTTTCTTTTCTTTTGTCTCCAACAGACGCTTTATTCACCACTTTCTTTTCTTTTGTCTCCAACAGACGCTTTATTCACCACTTTCTTTTCTTTTGTCTCCAACAGACGCTTTATTCACCACTTTCTTTTCTTTTGTCTCCAACAGACGCTTTATTCACCACTTTCTTTTCTTTTGTCTCCAACAGACGATCTTCGCCTGGCCGCTCTACACGATGCCAGTTTCCAGTCGTGCGTCAGCAACACCTACCCTGGCACTGGCGGCCTGTACCCCCACAACCCTTCCCACAAGTCCAACGTGCGGGACCCAGTCAGATCAAGCGGCCGAAAACACGTGACGTTCAAGGACCTATCAGCGGGGAAGCGTGGCGCACGTCCCACTCCGACGACAGCCGCGGGAATGGGAACCACCACTACCACGTCGATTCCCACGACCAATTCCTTGGACTCCCCGCGTAATGGGAACAGCGCCGGACAGAGCCCACGAACGCAGGGAGACGGGAGTTCAAACGGCGCCTCGACCAACTCCCCGAGGTACACTCAACTCCCGAGAAGCTCGGTGCCTCAGCAGAACAGTTGTGGGAGTCGTGATCCTCTGGACTCCTCCAAAGGCGGCTCGATTTCCGGACAAAGAGACTCCCCAAGAAACGGACGCCTCGGAAGCAGCGGCAACTCGCTGGACTCGCCGAGAAGTTCCCAACCTCACCAGCAGGAGTCACCCAGGGGTCAGAACATGCCGATATATGCCAATGAGTCTTCGAGAAGTGGTGCTGGAGTTGGGTCAAAAGACTGGTCTCGTCCTCCTATGTTGATCCCTTCCTGTGATAGCCCCAGACAGGATTCTTACTACAGCGGACACGCTCCTAGAAGCACCTTCAAGACTTCCCAGGAGCTGCAAACCTTCCACCCTCCTACTCGGAATTCCAACGCCATCAAACAGAGCGGTAGCAGGGACATTCTGCCCCAGCAAGGCACCTCCTCCCGCAACCCACGGGAGGCTGGACTGGGGTCACGTGACGCCAGGTCGCACGGCCCTGCCACCACCAAAGACTGGCGCAACGACAGTTTCGCCACCACGGACGACTGCGACGACCAGCGGTCGACAACGACGACATCTGGTAGCTACACGATAGACAATGAGGACACCTACGTGGGGCTACACGACCTGAACCACTCGCCATGGAAGGATGTTGTCGTGTAGTCTCTCTGTAGTCCGGTGTCGTCCTCAGTAGATGTGCTTTAGGTTGTCCAGACTTGCTTTCAGTGGAGTGTGTGAGAGTAGTGGTCTAAAGCCAGTGTGTGCTGTACTATACGTTGCGCTTTGCGTTTCCGTGTCCACTCAGACTCAGTCAAGGCACTTACAGGAAGGACGTGTGTGTGTGTGTGTGTGTGTGTGTGTGTGTGTGTGTGTGTGTGTGTGTGTGTGTGTGTGTGTGTGTGATAGAGAGCTTATTCTCGCCGACGGTGTAATCTCTGTGACTTAAATCTATAAAAAAAAAATGGCGTTTACGCAAAACCTTGCCGACGCAAACAGTCTCTATTTGTGCGTGTAAATAGTTGTGAAATAATTCTCGTGAAAACTTTACAAGTGTGACTGTTCGCAGTGTTGTAAACTGAAGCAAAACTGTGTCATGCCAACAGCTCATGTCGTCATGTTGCCAGATGACTGCCTCACTAGCTCCAGCTCATGTCGTCATGTTGCCAGATGACTGCCTCACTAGCTCCAGCTCATGTCGTCATGTTGCCAGATGACTGCCTCACTAGCTCTGAAGTCGCTAAATGGTCACTTAAAGGCTGCCATGTGTTTGAAGTTGTTTTTTGTGTTTTTTGTTTTTTTTCCTCCAATTTGACTGGTAGTGAATTGGACACTACATCTTCTGCACACTAACGTGTCTGTGCATATCTCTGCATTGACCGCTGGATGTCAATGTGGAATTTTCCCTCGGTTTCTTCTCTTTTTTTTTCTTTTTTTTTTCTCTCTCTCCCTTAACTTGTGTCTGTGTTTGCTTGCGTTTTTGTGTTCAGTATCTTTTGGTTGTGTTGTTTACAAAGTTGCTGGCATCTGTCCTAAGAAAGCATCTTCCATATATCCGCTCGAAGGCCTACGTTTTCAGTTTTGTTTTCTTTTTTTTTTTTGCAGAGTATTTCCACACATTTTCACAATGACGTGTCTCCCAGAGACTTGGTTTAATCTGCGTAAATTCTAAGACTTGTTGGTTTGGGCGTTCAGTTACGTCTTTTGTAAGCTTGGATTTGGATTCCAGACGCATAAATATTGACACCGCGGAGGAAAGAATTGATTTTTAAGGCAAGGAAATGGGAAAGGTGATATATAGTAGTGCTTGCAATCTGAAGGCCTCTGTGAAAACACTCGCATTGAGAGGCCATATGTAGATAACGCCGAAAACCAAAAGGAAAACTATATTCTACTGCTTTTCATTTGACTGAACCACGGAACAGATGTGGATTGTTTCCTGGTTATAATTATTGTTTTTTTTTTTTGTTTTTTTTTTCTTTTTTTTTTTTTTCTTTTTTTCTTTTTTTTTTTCTTTTTTTTTTTTTGGGGGGGGGGGGGTATTATTATTATTATTTGCACATCATATTTAACTGAGCACAAACGATTTGGGGAGTTGTATGAAGTTGCTTGAAATGAACCTGCGGTTCGGAAATCTTATTGTCCATGTATACCGTTTTTATTGAAACAGTTTGCTGCCTTCAGACGCCTTATTTTCTCCTGGTTTCAAAACGTGCCAAGTTTTCGGATTTTTTGTTTGTTTGTTTGTTTGTTCGGGTTTTTTTCTTTGTGTGTGTGATTTTTTTTTTTTTGTTGGGGGGGGGGGGTGTTGTTGTTGTTGGTTTTTTTGTTTGTTTTTGTTTTTGTTTTTTTTTTTTTTGGTTTTTTTTTGGGGGGGGTCCTTCACCCTTTTTTTGTTTTTGTTTGTTTGTTAAAGAGCAACGTCATTTTTGTATGTGTGTTTGTCGCAAAGTCTAAGCAAGGTTCCTCTTCGCTATTTTACCTAGTTTATCTGGCGTTTTTATTCCAGTGACTGAGGTTGAAAATATCAGTTGTACGTTCCGCCCATTTTATCACCATGTCTTACCAAAGGTAGTCTGATTGCTTTTATGATTATGTTCTTCGCTAAACGTGATGCAGAGAGAGGGGTCGATGAAAGTTCATTTTGTTGAAACGTTTTTGTTTGCTCTAATCACTCATGCATTAGGGGAGTTGGCGCAACGGCAATATGGCCTCTACAAAGAGAAGTGGTGGGGTGGGGTGGGGTGGGGAGGGGAGGGGAACGTGCCGGAGGTTGGGGGGGTGGGGGTGGGGGTGATTTCAGTTCGCATTTATTATATTAGATTTTCATATCCGAGCCAGTGTCTTGGCTTTTATGAGGTAGGATTTTCCTGCCCACGACTGCAGTTCGGTAACTTGTCATCCGGGCCCTAC
The DNA here is from genome assembly GCA_018292915.2 of Batillaria attramentaria. NCBI lineage: Eukaryota > Metazoa > Mollusca > Gastropoda > Batillariidae > Batillaria > Batillaria attramentaria. The sequence continues at coordinate 570,935 of JACVVK020000192.1, read as the reverse complement.
GGCGGATACAGGGGAGGTCACTCTTACTCCCGTTTTGCATTAGCCATATTTATCTGCCCCTGATATCTGCCCAGGGAGACAGTGTTTTCACATAATTATACACTAATTGTTTTGGCTTTTTTTATCCGTGCAAGTGGTTTATAAGTTTACCGCATACGGCGAACTACTGATGGGATTTTTTCTTCTTCTTTTCTTTCTTAACCCTAAAAGTCGCAATCGTGAAGATCTTATATTTCAGAGAGAGCGGTTTAATAGTCCTCCCGCTTCGAACGGCGAACAGGCAACGCATTTTTTTCCCCTGAATGTCGCAAACTGTGTAGATATGTTTCAGAGAAAGCACACTTCAATTGCCGTGGAAGTTATATTTTAAGAATCGCGTGTTTACAAACAAAAAGTTGATTTTCCCGACAAGGTGTTTTCTGTTTTCTTTTTCACAGTCTTTGATCACAAACCTTGGACTAATGTCAGATTGCTGCTTCATGTGTCAGATAAGGGGTTTTACATGTATTGTTTAACTTTGAGAAGCCCTTACTTGGGAAGCGCTCAGAAACGTATTCAGTGATACGTCATAAAAGTGTGCTAATGTAATTATTCACCACGTGTAAGGCAAATTGTAAGTGATGAAATCACACTACAGAATTTCTTCCTGCACCTGTGACGGAGATGTCGATTTCTAGGGAGTAATGTTGCGCGTGTTTATGTTGGGGTGTGGGGGTGGGGGGAGGGGGAAGGGAGGTTTAGGAGTCCCGGAATGACTAATAGTGTTAAAGATCTGTCAGATACAAACATTTTTACAAGGGCATCGTCGCTGTCAAAAACAACAACAACAACAAAATCAGTACCGTCTTGCGGAAATAGGGCGCCAGCGGTTATCAAATGCACGATGCTTAGGCCCTTTTCCAGAATCACGGCACAGCTCTCTCCTTCCACGCCGTGACTGGATCCGCTTTTAAATAAAATTCCCCCCGCAGGAAGTCAGGACGTGACCAAGGGCTGGGTTTGGGAGACGGCCGGTCCGGTCTTTTCTTCTCCCTAGCTCGGGGACGGGTCCATTAAAATATTGGACAGTTTAGATTAATGCGCCTTCGGCCGAAGTAGACACAGCCTTCTTGCCGCTAAACAAATTTATCAAAAGTATTGAAGAAGTGTCAAGCAAGGTTAGCGATAGGGCACAGAGGTCGCTTCGCTTGGATAGAAAAGAGACAGAGAGGGGGGAGGGGGTGTAGGAAAAGAGAGATGAGTTGGGGTGGGGGGGGGAGAGTTAGTCTTGGACAATTGGACAAACTGGAAGAAAAAGGGATACCCCCTTCCCCCCCCCCCCCCAAAAAAAAAAAAAAAACCCTACTCACGTTTCCTTCTTTTAACGATTTGGAGCACTGATAGAGTTGGTGAAATTTACACGAGAGAGAGAGAGAGAGAGAGAGAGAAGAAATTTTGAGAAACTGAATTATTTTCCTCCAAATTCACTTCCCCTCCCCCCCCCCACCCCCTTTTTTTTTTTTTTTTTTTTACTAACCAGCTGTTGTTTGTCGAAACCTATACTTTTGCCGGGGGGGGGGGGGGGGGCAAATCCTCAACATTTAGTAAACCACGATACCACTAGACCGGTTGAGGGGGTGGGGGGGGGGAATTCATCAGCATTTAGTAAAACACGACACCACTAGACCGGTTGAAAGCATTCTGTGAACTACTTTGTTCTTGGTGAATGCTGTAAATTCTAATAAATGTAAAAACTGTACCGCGATCACTTCTGCCGCAGATGACACGTCAGTCGAGGCGAGGAGAAAAAAAAAATTCACACAGAACCGTGACTTGCACTTTAATTTGCTGCATCCGTAAGGTTATGAGGGGTAGTTTTTAATTTTTGATGCTGAGGACACTTTGGAGGGCATTATATCAGGTCCTGATCTGGGGAAAACGTGGCGAACTGCCTGTAATTCTGTCTCCGACATCGCCATAAACACCCCGCGATGTCACTTAGGGGAGTGATGTTTCTAAAGGCCACGACACACGCAGCAGGGAAACTTGTGCGTCATAGAAACGCTTGCGGCTTGCCACGTAAGGGGGGCGATTTTTGTAAGGGCAAACGCGCACGCGGCAGGAAAAAATCTTGAGTCAAAGGGAGTTATATTTTTAGGGCTCACCACACACGCGGCTGCGAAAATCTTTGCCTCATAGAAAAGCTTGCGTCTCGCCACTTTAAGGGAGTGTGTTTTTGTTTCTTTGTTTCTTGTGGGGTTTGTTGTTGTTGTTGTTGTTGTTGTTTTTTCCCCTAAGGGCCAACACACACATGAAAGGTTAATTTAGAGTCATAACAAGAAACCGCTCAAGGCCTCCGCACACGCGGCAGGGACAATCTCGCGTCCTAGAAAAGCGTTCTACCAGTTTCCTGTCTAACCGTCACCACACAATCTTGAATCGTGAATCTTGAAGATAGCATTTGGAAACCTTCCGGCTTGCCACTTTCAGTACTCATTCGCGGAGACGGACTTTCTGATTTAGTTGACAATTCATCCTCTGTCTGCCGTTTTTGTTTGTGTATGATGTTTAGGGTTAACTGGAAAGAGTAAAAACACACCAATACCTCTCTCGTCAAATGGTAGAAAGGCCTACGTGATTTTCATACCCGTTGCGATTTCTTTTAAGTCCAAGTGTATAAGTGTTTACTTAATCGCAAAAAAAACTTGTGTCTGCTTTCAACGCACACTCTACTTGAACATGAGTGTTTGTTTTCGTCTTGAATTCAGAATGCATTAATGGTAGTATAATGGAAAATATTTTTAACCTAGAGGCTTTAGGCATACGACATGCTAGAAAAACAATACCCCCTACAGAAAACGGTCCACCTTGCCTTTCTGTTCTCTCAGTGAATGCTCGCATAGGAAAGAGATGTAAGCGTTGGTCTAGTAGGTAGCGCGTCGGACTTGGCCGCTGAGCTACTGAACGGCCGTACCGGCGAAGCGTGGGTTCCAGCCCAGGTCGACTGAGCATGTGATCTGTGAAACCGGTTTGTCCTGGCTACCGGGCTGCGCATCGGAGCTTTCTCTCCGGGTTATCCGGCTTCCCCCCCCCCCCCCCCCCCGAGCAAAATTGAAAGAATAGGATAGGTATGGGGTGGCGCTGCACCGCGACGACGCGCACCCCTCGGGGGAAGCAGCCCGAACTTCCCGAAAGGGATAATAAAGTAGACAGAAGAAAGAAAAAAAAAGAAAAAAAAAGTTGCCACCGTGTGCGAGTGCCCTTACACTCAATTCCGAGGTCCATTATTGAAATTAGATCCCCAGCCGAAGCACGGGCAAATGTCATGGATAAGGTTTAATTTTCTTGAATCACCAGGCCGAGCTCTCTGACACCCTGAAAAAAAAAAAAAAAAAAAAAACCTTCGTCGCCCTTGGCAACCGGGAGGGGGAAGTGCATCGCCTGCATGCATTAATTATTCACAATTGCGATGACGAGTGGCGTGTCGTTTTCCGATCCATATTTCATACACGCCCAACAACGAGAAACGATGCCTCGGTGAGAAGTGGCGAGATATCAGCGGGGAAGTCTTGTTAGAAAAATGTCTGTGCCAAATGGCGCGGTGAATTGATGGGTCACTGTGAGCCAGCGCACAGCAGACAAAACCTGCATCACTTCAGTTTATAGAAACTCCTCCAAAGACAGCCGCTTGTTGCGACAGGTCGGCGTGCTAATGCCTTTCAAGAAATAGAAAATATGTGATGTGCCAAACCCCAAATGGCTGAGTGTGCCCTAGCACACAGTAGAGAAAACCTTCAGATTATAGAAACCCTCTTTGAAGACAGTGCTTGTAGCAAGAGAGTCCGAATCAACGAGGAAAACGTTATGAAAATTATCGTGATTTGTGTTAAGCGCCAACGAACAATGTCAATGATGCTTCAATTATTTTGCGTTACTGAACAAAGTGAGCCCTTCTGACTGTTAAAATAACCGCATATAATTTAATTGTAATTAAAGTGATTTGTCTTCACTACTCAAATAAAACTGTCGCAAGCAATAGTTTATTGAGCTGACGCATACCTACGAGAGTATCACTATTCAAACCCGAAGTAGCCTTCTGGGGCTTGATGCATGCAGGGAGAATAGGACACAAGTCCGAGACTAACTTGACTGAACAGAGACTAGAGATTAGTATGAGATGCATAAACGGAGACTAAGGCGAATTTACGATTATTTCAATAACTAAACGGTAATACACACTGATGATAGTCCCGACGCAGTAAGTCTGAGGCTAGAGCTAAGTCTCAGGCTAGTTTAGTCTTTCTCCATGCACACGGTCCCTGGACTTTGATGCAGAAAAAAGCTGAATGAAACGGCGATTTGTAGTCGTCTTTCCTTTCCGTAGTCCATGATTATAGTGCGGCAAACTGTTATATTCGAAGAGAGAACATCGGGAGAGAATGGTTTGTTTGTTTGTTTGTTTGTTTGTTTGTTTGGTTTTTTTTTTTTTCAAATTTGCTGAGTTGTAATGTTTAGAAGCAGCACAGTCTGGTTGTTTCTCATCTTTTAACTTGTCCATGAAGCATGGTGCCAAATTAAGTTGTTAAGCCGTCTTGCGATGTACGTTTAACTAAGTGAAGCAGAAAATGTTCAGCGTTTACAAACCTTCTAAGCTATACACCATTGTCCAGTTCATTTATTCCCCATGTCTGCAGAGAGATTTTATCCACCTGTTCGTTTTTGTTCATGCGCGGTAGTTATAGTTCATTGCATCCGTTTTTAAAACCGAACAAATCGCTTATGATGACTGATTATGTGTACCCAAAACGACTCTGTGTTTTCATTTTACTTAAACTGCTTGTGGTTCTGCAAGAGGCGTTGTTTTAGTCATACTGTCATAGACAAAATGCGTCCTTTTGAAGACGCAGAAATAAAGCGACACGTATCACGGAAGCCTCGAAGTTCTGTGTTCCCTTGTGTACATGCATGCATCCTTCGAACAGATTGTGTAAATAAGGGTGCATGGGGGGGGGGGGAGGGTTGAGACAACATTAAGCAGGAAGAAATGATTACTTCTGACTGACTGATACCCTTACGTAAGTTTAAGCAGGAGACACTGAAAGAAAAAGTTGTGGTATGCTGTTTTACTGTTACAGCTAACAGATGATGTAATTTGTCTTATTACTTTATGCAGACGAAATCAAACGTAAAAGAAATAAGGCTGAAGAACAGCATTGCCACGCGAGGGGAACTTTGCTTGTGAAATAAAGCGAATGCATCCGGCTACATTGCATCAAAGTGCTACATTGATATTTCTTTGCTAAAGTTTCCTGATTGTGTTTGATATATCTCACGTCTCATTCAAGAATCAAGTTCATAAACTGATATTTACACTGGTATAAGTGCAATGTCGTAAACAGACTGAAAACAGGAGTTCCGTCCCTTGATCATCACTCCTTTTTTTAACGGCTGCCGGAAACCGATTTTGATTACACAAACCGAAACATGGTCGTATCTCCCAACACAGGAGACTTCCCATGAATTATACTGCAGTTGTTTTCACGACTTCTTAGTCTTCGACAGGAGTCACACGTGTGAAGAACTCCAAAGACACCTGAGACTCCGCCTAAACGGATGCATTAGTAAGATGCTATGTACTAAGTTTGATTGCTTAATGTAACAACTACAGTTGATGAAAAGCCAGGCTTGATGCATTCACTTTAGACACCAGTCACGCCCTAAGCCCACGTGGCCTCACTTGCAAACTTCTTGATACCGTTTTGGGTTGTTTTTTTTTTTTGTTTTTTGTTTTTTTGTCGCCAATGGCCTGCATGGCTTTGTTATTGTAAGCATACAAAGCAATATATAACATTTACATCCTCTACAAACTCGCACTAGCCTTGAAATGGCCGTCAGAAGTAAGGAGTCGCTTTGCACACTGTCCACAACCATTGCTAAGGTGATTTGGAAAGAGACAAATTTTAGTTTTTGATGTTTTGTTTGTTATTGAGTTTATAAGTCGATATGTAAGTGTTTCGCTACCCCTGGCTGCCGGAAGTAAACAGAGCCTCCTCGCAAAGTCTGTAGCCATTGCTAAGGTGACTTGAAAAAAAAAAAGACAAGTTTTAATTTTGCTGTTTTGTTTGTTATTGAGTTGATAAGTTGGTATCTGAGCGAGTCTTTCGCCATAACTGGCTGCCAGAAGTAAACAGAGCCTCTTCACAGTTTTGATGTTTTGTTTGCTATTGAGTTGATAAGTTGATATCTGAGTGAGTGTTTCTCCATGACTGACACGAATAAGTTAAGAGAGGTTCTTTTCAGACCGTCAGTAACCTTTTGATAAGGTGATTTAAAAACAGACAAATTTTACTTTTAATGTAATGTCTGTTTATGAATGTTTCGCCACCACTGGCCGTCACGAGAAGATAGAACTTCTCGCACACTAAGTCCATTACCATTACTAAGTTGATTGGACAAATTTTACTTTTGGTGTATCAATTGTTACCGAGTTGGTAAGTTGGTGTCTAAGTGCGTGTTTTGCCATCACGGTAACACAAGTCTCACGGTCGTTGGTAATACATTGTGTTTGTTATAGTTTTCTTTTTCAATCGTTGGTAGTTCGTTGCACAATGTCTAAAATCCTCTGATTTTATTAATGAGTTTTTCATGACGCTGCCTGAACCAGAAGAACAGTCCACAGATCTAGAATGTTCTCTCTGTTACGTATAATATTTTCTCATGACCCTTAATGTTTTTGTTGATTCACAAGGACCCGACAAACCTCCCGCTACGGCTCTGCAAATTGGTGAGAGAAATGAATGTGTTTGTAATTTCAAATTATACAGATTTTTAAGTGTAACACGACTCAGTCGCCTGTGGCATCTACAGAAGGCTTTCAACTATTACTACAAAACTTCCGGTATGTTTCTGCCAACTGACTAGACAGACGAATGTGTTGTAAATATAATTTAACTTGTACAGAAGTTTAGGTTCCAAACGACTCTGGCATTTATTGGATTAACAAAAAGCTTAAGACCATTACTACATACCTTTGACTATGTTTACGTAAACTGATGAATATGTTTGTAGATGTACAGAATTTTTGGTCTCGGACGACTCTGGCCTCTGTGACATTTGCAAAAACAGCTTACAATCCTTACGAGTACGTACAATTTGGGTCAATGACAGTGCGTATTTTTATTCCGATGAGGGAGCATTTTGACCTCCAACTTTTTGCTTTGTTCATCACAACTCATTTTACGCCCGTATACTTTTTTTTCTTTTTTTTAAATGAATTTTGTGACATGGTGTATAGGTTTTGTGCCGTCGGGATTTTCGTTCACTGAGCTATCAAGGCAACACGCTGCCTGGTCTACGGAGGCGCAAATCGTGTGTATTCGACTTGAGTGTAGACTATGTTGGGCTATGCGGAGCGGTGCACCATTTAGCCAAACTACACGCGCCGATTTCATCTCGTCTCTGCCACAGCTGATAATCGCTACGCGCAAGTTGGTCGATCCGCATCCGTGCACTGCGATCGTGTTAGTGACTCGTAAGCAGCCCAAACCCTCTCCGCCGCGCGAAACAAGCGAACTGGAACTGAAGCACTAAATGTGTGGGTGGGTGGGTAGGTGTTTGGGGGTTTAACGTCCTTTTCCATCACATAGGGTGATATCAAAGACGGGGCAACGATGAAAAAGCCAGCACAAATATTTGGCCACAGCCGGGATCGAACTCACGACCCGAGCGGCATTAGAAGTTCAACGCTCTACCATTCGACCACCCCGGCTCCCCTCACTAAATGTGTGTGCACGGCGCTTAGGAAGTTTTTTTTTTAAAGAAAGATTTTTTAAAAAGTGCAGATGATTACTGGAGTGATGCACTAAAGGGATGAGTCTTCAGGCGCTTCCGGAATGCGGTGATGCTGACTGCCTCCTTCAGTGACTCAGGAAGAGAGTTGCACAGTTTGGGATGCAAACTGATGATTGTCTCGTAGTCAGTCTGAGACTAGATCTGGTCTCTGTTTGTGCATCAGACCCTACGTGACAAAGAGCGTAGAGTTAATGGAAGAGCCACAGGCACGTGTAACGCCCTGTGCCTCGTCAGTTCCGCCTTACCGGTACACTGGTCGCTAAACAGGCTACGTAACACAGATGCAAATCTGGAGGAAAACGCTATATATTCCTCTTACACATAACGTTGCAGATGACACCCTATAAATGCTTTAAAATTCACCAAAAAATTCACAAAAATCAGGCAGACATAGACTCATGTGTAGAGTAAATTTAAACAAATTCCAATGTTCCGTTTTTTTGGCAATGTTGGCAGCGACCACATACCCCCTCATTCCACGGTCGTCTGCTGGCTCCTGTGCCAGCCGCGCATGAATACAAATAGTCCACAAGCCAGCCTCATTTTCCCCTAATTTTACTATTACCTGGCATGAAACCTGTTTACAAAGCCAACAAAAAGCACCAGATTGCCATTTTTTACTCTGCACACAAATTTTAAAAGGGGCAAAGATGTTCTACTATATTTAGCCGAGTTCTTACTACATGACCCGGAAGCTAATACCGTCACGTAGCCTAAACGCCGAGTACCACATTGCTAATCCGGTTGTTTCGACACTAGAGGAAAGGAGTGACTGGTTTCCCGATAGCTCAGTGAACGACGATGAGTCCGACCAAATCCTAGGTATATTTGTGTATAAAACCATTACGAAGACGTTTGTTCTGCAAGTGCCAACAGATTTCTAGAGACAAAACACTTTAATTAAACTGCTAGATGTCGCTCGTCGCGCACTTTTTGTCGTGCGCGGCGGCAATGAGGGAGTGCTCAGTCCGTCCTCTGAACGCGATTCAATTCATTTGTAAGGTACGCTCTAAGACGCATATATAAGAAAAATACAATTTCGTTAATGTGAATTCTTGTAAAAGTTTCAGTCATTATTTCATCTCCATAGACAAAGTTTACGTGGCCGGTGCATTTTCCGAGACTCGTAATTCAGTGACGAACATGATGATAAGTAGCAACAACAAAAAACGTATAGTATGGTATAGTATGGTATGATTACCATATATATGCACAATAAAATCAGTGGGTTCTCCAGAAATTCTATACAGCCTATAAGGATTAAGCGCTTATTTGTATAGCCTACAGGCAAACACTCTACGCGTAAAGACTAGTAGTCACTGTTCTCTGAAGCACTTGTTTGCCTGAAAACCTAAACGGAGTTTCGGAACACAACGCAATATGTGTTAAACGTAAACATGTTTGCTTTTGTCCCCATACCAGACAAAATCCATGTTCCATTTTTTTTTTATTTTTTTTTTTTATTGGTTTGTGTTTTGATTCCGATTTTCAGCACTTTGACGAAATAGTTACGATGTATAACTGGCTCGATGTTGAGTCACATTTTCTTGGCTTTTAACAGCCCGTTTTTGTTTTTCGTTTTTTGCCGAAGAAACTGGTCTGCTTGACGATACTCCGATCCTTAATTCGGCTAAGAAATTTCTACTGGTATTAAGACTTGTATTGATATTGTTTTCATGCAAGTCACAGGCCACAACATGCATTGTTTAGGTATTTATTTGTCGTACGTGCACTATATTCCATTAATTCCTCCGGCGCATATGGCATTTTTACATTTTGTGTGACGCTTTTTCATCTCAGTCCTGTAAATTAATGTACACTTACTATCTTCCAGTACGGGATTACGTTTTCGTAATTATGAGTGGGCCGACATAACTAATTCGCAAGACAAAGACTTCTTTAAAACATGTGCACATTTTTACCTTACTGGGTGTTTTAGCAGCATTTTTAGTTCGTGAGTTGTTTCCTTGGTTTGTTGGTGTCTGATGTCGTTGCTGGTTTAATATTAATAATAATAATAATAGAGTATTGTAAAGGCGCTTTACCCAATTTCATTAATTCATAAATTATTTAGGTTTCGGAATTTAGAATTGCATTTATTTTTGTTTATCTTGTTTGTTTGTATATTGGCTGTTCCATTATTTCCATCATGCGCATTATTTGAAATAGTATTCTTTTTTTTATCCAGATGGTTCGACAAAAGATAACACGTGAAATTGCTGCGGTTTTTTTTTTTTGGTGTTTTTTAACGAAAACCTATATCCACTAGCAGAACATTCTGATACCCAATTAATGTTTTTAGCGAATCGCACTTTTTGTTTTAAGTGTTGACTCACAGTAATCAGGCCAACGATGAAATGTAAACAAGTGGGATGGATTTATTGTTTACGCATCCCAAAAGTGCATTGTAAGTAAAAGTTATTCTTTCAGCTGAGCCCAGAGCTACAAGGGGATGATTTTTAATTGTATTATTAATCGTTTCTATTTATATTATTATTATTATTATGCTGGTATAGGACGACGAAAACTTACTGCACATTTCGCTGCTCAGAAAGTGTCATTGATATTTTGTATAAATGTGATCCCTGTGTTATCCCTGTCAACGGCGGAAGGTTGGGGTTTTTTTTTGTTTGTTTGTTTGTTTGTTTGTTTGTTGTTGTTGTTGTCGTTGTTGTTTTAAACTATCCGGCTACCTGCCGTTCATGCTTACACTGAAACCTGAATGGTCTAAACCGATTTTAAACGCCTTTTGTGATTCATTAATGTGTGTGTGTTTTTTTGGTTCCACATGTGTCGTGACACAATGGCTGTTCATGGTACGGTAATTATGTGAATAAAGTTGCACTATGTAAACCCTTCTGTTTTCTTCAGTGTGTGTGTGTGTGTGTGTGTGTGTGTGTGTGTGTGTGTGTGTGTGTGTGTGTGTGTGTGTGTGTGTGTGTGTGTTGTCATTGTTGTTGTTGTTGGTACGTTATGTGGAGAGGGACAATTACCGTATAACCGGACTGTTTCCCGCTGAGCACTAATAATAATAATAACAATAATGAGTATTGTACAGGCGCTTTACCCAGTTTAATGAATCGGCTCAAAGCGCCGCGAACTGAACCCAACACGCACGCTCACGTGAATCACACACATTCTCTCACACACTGGACATAAACACATTACAATCACTTGTTGCTGAGGGTCAGCTAAGCTAGTTAAGTTTCGGAATTTAGAATTGCATTTATTTTTCAAAGTTTGTGGGCTGAACATTTCCAAAGCAGGGGGGGGGGGGGGGGGGGAGCCGGAGTACCCGGAGAGAACCCCCGACGATCGGACCGAATGAACGGTGTCACATACGAGAAGGAAAAATTCTATTCAATCCATACTGCATATTGACAGATCTCGTTACATAGTCAAACAAAACAGCTGCTTGGTGCAATAACAATGCTCAAACAGTTCAGTGGACCGCCCCCCCCCCCTCTCTCTCTCTCTCTCTGTTTTGATTTGTTTATCATGTGTACTTTTGTCTTCTTCCTTTCCTTTAGATAGTTTAATACTTTTGTTTGTTTGGGTTTTTTTCTTCTTCCCCCCCCCCCCCCATGTTTTGATGTCTTTTTACCCTTCAACGTAGAATTGCAGGACAGCTTGTAAGACAGGCAGTGATGCCTAAATGCTCTATCCTGAATAAAAAAAAGTTTCATCATCATCATCAGCTTCATCATTATCATAATGAGTATTGTAAAGCCGCTTTACCCAATTTCATGAATCGGCTCAAAGCGCCGCGAACTGAACCCAACACGCACGCTCACGTGAATCACACGCATTCTCTCACACACTTGACATAAACACATTACAATCACGTGGTGCGAAGGGTCAGCTCGGCTATTTAAATTTCGGGATTTAGAATTGCATTTATTTTTCAAATTTGGTGGGCTGAACATTTCCAAAGCAGAGGGGGAGGAAGCCGGAGTACCCGGAGAGAACCCCCGACGATCGGCCCGAATGAACGGTGCCACATACGAGAAGGAAAAATTCTTTGCCCCGAGTGGGACTCGAACAGCTGACCTCTCGCATTGGTGACAGGTCTCTTAACCACTAGGCCACCGACCGCCCCATCATCATTTCTCTCTCTCTCTCTCTCTCTCTCTCTCTCTCCCACCCCTCTCTCTCTCTCTCTCTCTCTCTCTCAGTGATCGCGTACAATATGGAAACATGACCGCTGCACGAGCCCAATACTGGTGAAGCAGAGCTTTACATTATCGGGTATTTTGGTCCCTTGTATGGACCTGAAAACTTTCTTCCCCTGAAGACATGTTGAAACCGGGTATGTTTGTTCCTATCGACCTCTGAAAGCTAAATTCAGCTCAATGTAACCGTGTCTCACAATGCAAACTGCCTGCACACAGAGAGAGAGAGAGAGAGAGAGAGAGAGAGCTGTTCCGGCGTCCTATGGCTCGGGTCTCCATTGATTCCCGCTAAGACACTAAATTGCACAACGACCTCTTGCTTGCTTCAGGCGAAAACTGTGCACGCTTCAAAGGTTTAGGATCTTCCGGCAAAGTTCTGAAGAAACAGACCGGCCGGAGTTAAGGGTAGCCAAGACAAGAATATTGAACGGAAGTAAATTTCCAACCAAGACTCCGCGGAGGGGAAATGCAAGCGGGTAAAATGGTGATGATCGAGACTTAAAAGGGGGGCGGAGGGGAGAAGCGGGAAGGGGGAGCGGGACGGTTTGTTTTTGCGCTTTTTGCCTTTAAAATAAAATGTGAAATGTTGGATTCATGTCTCGGCTTCACTGCCTTCAGTCGCAGTTGTTGTGTAGGCGGATTTTAAGCTTTAGTCGTGAAAATGCCAGCGAGGACCAAGTGCCTTTGAACTGAGGGGATCTCTCTCTCTCTCTCTCTCTCTCTCACACACACACACACACACACACACACACACACACACACACACACACTCTCTCTCTCTCTCTCTCTCTCTCTCACACACACACACACACACACACACACACACACACACACACACACACACACACACACACACACACACACACACACACACACTAAAACAACAGAGCAACAGAGAATATACCGCAGAGCACGCACGCACGCACACCAACCACCCACCCACACGCCAGCCTTCGATTTCAGTCCTCAGCGCCTTTATGAAGCCTTGTTGTTGTTGTTGTTGTTGTCCCCAAACACATACGGGAGCCGGGGTGATCGAACGGTAGAGCGTTGGACTTCTAATGCTCGGATCGTGAATTCGTATCCCGGCTGGGGCCAAATATTTGTGTTGGCCTTTTCTTTGCCCCGTCTGTGATATCACCCTATGTGGTGGAAAGGACGTTAAACCCCCAAACATACACACACACGCACTAAGCCCCCCCCCCTCCCCCCCCCGTCCCCCTCCCCCCCCCCCACACACACAGAACCGTACCCCCCCACCCCCATCCCCAATCAAGGAGCATATATTCTTTGTTGCAAGTGTACATTCTGCCATTGCCATCTTCACCTTTCTCCCCCCCCCCCCCCACCCCCCCCCCCACACACACACACCCAACCCCCCCCCCCAAAAAAAAAACAAAAAACAAACGAACAAAAAAACACAAAAAACACAAAAACACCTGCAAAAAGAAAAATAACCAGGAAACTGAGGTAAGACACTTTAAAAGCAAGACCGTCAAAAGACACTAACACAACCCGCATTACGGGGCTTGGTAACATTTTCGTGACTCAACGACAGGTCATTTTCAGGAGCATTGTCCATTTCAGCTCCGCGGGGATGTCAGTTTCCCAGCGCGAACCCTGCGCATTACCAGCTGAGCTAGCGGGCATCTCAAACTGTGCTAACCTGACCTGTGGGCACAAGAGAAAACAAAACAAGACCATAACGCTACAGGATGTGCAACATTACGTGATATAGCACCCGCATCGACAGGTCGTCATTGCACCCTGGAGATCGAAGCTCGGATTCTTCTTCTTCTGCGTTCGCTGTACTGGACACTGCCTCAGATGATTAGGCTGGTGGTTTTGATGAATTCGGCTGTCTATAGGCCGTGAGTTCCGTTTTGGTGCCCCGGAGTTCCTCTGATAACGTTGCTTCATTCGGCCAAAGCTGTGTCCTTGCTGCTTGGAAAAAGGGGGCAGGACTGCAGAATGTTCTCCGGGGTCTGAGAGTCTGTTTCGCATGGACAGTCTGGTGAATGTGACAGCCTAAGGTGGTACAGGTGGGCGCGCAGTCTGCAGTGTCCAGTACGTAAGCGGAAAATGGTGGTCTGTTGGTGACGCTGGAGTTGTGGCAATCGGTCGTCAGATGGGCGGGTTGTGTTGGGCTGTTCACATTGTCTTGTAGCGGCGTTCACCGACGCACAAGTACGCTGTCAGACGACTCAACCAAAAACAGCTCAGAACCTGGACCCATTACGAGGACTGCAAAAGGGATGATCTCTTCCTGACACTAAGGGTCCGGTGGATCACTGGATTCAACCACGCGTGCAACGCACAACAACGTGCGTGCGTGACTGACACCATCTCTGCAAATACTGGTCCCCTACAAAATACAAATTACAGTTGAGGGAGATTTTGTGTGGGAGTTATTTTGCGGCCGAAACCAAGAGATTATAGGCACGGCCCAACCCGTGCCACATTTGGACGAAATCCTCTCTCGTTATGTGGAGACTAAGCGAGGGTAATCCGTGTGAGCCCTTGTGGTAAACAGGGGGATTTGGGAGGATCAAAAAGGCGTTGGGGGGGGGGGGTTACCGCTACGGACCGGCCGTCTATGACCGCTATGGCCCACCACCTTGCTGACGTATGACCAGAGTCTTGGTCATCACTTATGCTTCTCTCCCACCCCCATCCCCCCTCCCCCCTCTGTTACTACACCTCACCCCCAATCGACCCCTCCGCCCACCCTGCAGACTACCACGTCACTGACTTATGTCTACTGTCTCGGTCATTACTTACCCCTTCACTCCTAGTCGCCTCTACTTCCCCCCCCCCTCCTCCCCACCCCACCCCAGCGGCTTTACTTTCTCTTCCCTCCACCCCCAACGGCCCTCTCCCCCATCCACCGCCTTTACCTTAACTACCATCTTACTGCTTATGCCCACGTGACTGGGGTTACCACTTTCCTGGCTGGGGTTACCACTTTCCTGGCTTTTCATTTACCCCCCCCCCCCCCCCCGCGTGCTGGCATTTTTCTCGTTGCCTCGTCTTTGATATCACGCATATGTGGTGGAAAAAGATGTTAAACACTAAAGCACCCACCCAACTCAGCCCCTCACTCACCCCCAAACATACGCACACACATACTCTGTGACACCAAAGTTAAACTCCCGAACACCTAACCAGCCACCCTGGGGCACCAAAGCGGAACTCAGTCTTAAAGACGACCGAATTCATCATCAGTAACTACCGACCAACCTAATCGTCTGAGGCATAGTCCAGTACAGGGAACGGAGAGGAAAACTGAGAAGTACGCACATACACACGCACACACGACATCCACCACCACCACAACCACCACCCTCCCTGTCCCTTTCCTTTCTGCTCCCCCCCCCTCCCCCTCCCCCGCACCCCGTCCTTCCCACACCCCTCCCTGTACACCTTCTGATTTACACGGCCGTTTTCCAGCCTCACCTGGCCGGTAGACCTGTATGTGCCTACCTGTATTCGCTGCCCCACTGCATGTCCACTGCCGTAATGTATGTTCAGCGGAGACACGACAGGTGCGCAGACAACTGTGCTGGCGAAATGCGGTCAAGATAGCTCAGTTAGTACAGCGATGGTTTCTTGCACAGCCTTTATGGGCCTTTTGGGCTTGTTGAAAATAAGTTTATTGTAAAATACAGGTCACAATACACGATCCATTTTCCGTGTACATATGAAAAGGGTGTACTGTTGAAAGGATGACGTAAAACGCAGGTTGAAAAGCCAAATGTTGACGTGTCTCTTTCAGTTCAAGCAAATCAGGTCCTCGAGTATAAATAATGCTATCCCTGGCTGAGTCAACCACTGCTCCAGCTGCCTAAAAGGAAACTGAGAGGGGCCAGGGGAAGAAACTACACAACGCAAGTGACATGGTTTGGCTTCTAGGTTTGTTTCTTGGTGTTTTTCTGTTTCGTTTTATCCAACCTTGGCGACAGCAAGAGGAACAAAAACAACTCAGCATACATGGTATGCACGACAAACGGGAATGGGTTCAGAAAGCGACAGAAATCTACTGCTACTTCCCATTATAATGCTTAGCTATTAATTTTCTTCTTTTTTGACCTAACAGGTACATGTATAAGTATGGCAGGTAATTATAAGAATAATTGTAAAATAAGCATCTAGCCGAACGTACCTTTGGTTTAAACAATTTTATTCACTGAAGCCGGATCACCGTCAAGCAGTAAACAGTATTACGTTGAAAGAGAGCACAACAAGTAAAACTTATATACGTGTTCATTTGAACTAGTTTACAAAAAGCATGGCGGAGAAATTGGCGTGAAAAAAAAAACTGGACTAAAATGTAAAGACGTGGAAAAAAGAGAGAGAAAACTAAGAAGAAGAAGAGAGCAGGAAGAAGAAAGGAAAGAAGAAAGAGCATATCAAACTTAACTGTGAGTGGTGGTGGCAGCAGCCCGTCCGCGTGGTCGCAGGTTTAGAAATTTAAATGGCGAAGCGACCCGACAAGTCAAAAAATTGTTGAACTGTTTGGAAAGGGTTTGTAATTTGATATAGAGATTGGGTGGGGGGCTTCCTCTCAAGAGGATATCGACGTTGAAGTCATACAGTAGTAAAGCTAATGTAAAGCTACGTGACTGAGCGTACTAATTGCCAGTTTTACCGGATGGAACTCGGGTTGGACCCAGCTTGGTGCGTAAAAGCGACCCGGTGTAGCATCCGGTCCGGTCCCCCCTCTGAAGTAGTCCCCCGGGGGACCAGATCCTACAGGTGTAGCATCCGGTCCGGTCCCCCCTCTGAAGTAGTCCCCCGGGGGACCAATTCGTGGCAAAAACTGCTCTGTAATGGTCCCCCCCTTAGACATCCAGCCTCGTTTTCGACTGGTCCCCCTGGGCGATTTTGGTCCCCCCTCGCATCCAAAATAGGCCCCCTCTCGAACTGGTCCCCCTCTTTTCTAAGTAGAGCTATGTCAGTATTTATTTTTAACTTTATTGTTACAAAACTTTATTGTCCCCAAAAGCACAGGGCCATAGGAACATTTTTATTCTTTTTTTCCGATTTATGTGCTTGTTGTTATTTTTGTGTGTGTGAGATATATTTGTTTGGTTGTGTTCTTGTTTCTTTCAGTTGTTTTTTTGCATTGGTTCTTTTTTGCTGTCCACATTTCCTGTCATTTTTTTAAACTGGAAATAGCATTTAGAGAATAACATCAAAGACCAAGTATCTAATATTTTCTATACAACGCCATAGAAAAAATATTTCTTCAAAATTAAGTAAGTGTCCATGACATGAAACTAGTTGCCACCTTTGGCTTTCAGCGTACTTCAAGTAGACAGTCAAGACTGAGTACCAGTGTCTCAAATCATGACCCTTGAAACAACAAAAACAGCAGAAGACTAACAGTTCTGGTCTAAGGAGTGACACAAAAAACAGGAGCAAAGTGATGTCCAAGATTCATTATATAAATTACTCTGTCTGTTTTCAATGGGGCCGATTGCCAAACTGGCCCGTATTTCAGCCACCTAGGTTGTCGGCCTGGAGCCTCTCTTGTGAACACATACACGGGCGTGTCCAAGAGGGTGGCTGCAGCAAATATCTCAACCTCGGTGGCCCAAGTACGGAATGAATTGTCGTGTACTTATAATTATAGGCATGTTTGACACGAGTCACGTGACGTGTCAAGAGCGTGGCGACCGTTTATAATTATAGGCATGTTTGACACGAGTCACGTGACGTGTCAAGAAGCGTGGCGACCGTTTTCTCATCCCACAAAAAAAAAAAAAAAAGAGAAAACAAATCTAAACTTTTAAAAGTGATTTAACTTCGTAGATTTGCCGTTCTATGTAGCCTATACTTTTGTTTTTTAGTGGCGACCGTTTTCTCATCCCACAAAAAAAAAGAAAAGAGAAAATAAAAAAAACAAAAGTATAGGCTACATAGAACGGCAAATCTACGAAGTTCAATCACTTTTAAAAGTTTAGATTTGACACTGTAACCTTGACCCAGTTCAAGATCATCTTGAATAACATCTCTGTACAAAAATGAAAATAATTATACATATAACGAAAGAGGTGTGTGTGTGTGTGTGTGTGTGTGTGTGTGTGTGTGTGTGTGTGTGTGTGTGTGTGTGTGTGTGTGTGTGTGCGTGCGTGCGTGCGTGCGTGAGTGAGTGTGCACGCGTGCGTGCGTGCGTGCATAATGTGTGTGGTGTGTGTGTGTGTGTGTGTGGTGTGTGGTGTGTGTGTGTGTGTGTGTGTGTGTGTGTGTGGTGTGCGTGCGTGCGTGCGTGCGTGCGTGAGTGAGTGTGCACGCGTGCGTGCGTGCGTGCATAATGGTGTGTGTGTGTGTGTTTGTGTGTGTGTGTGTGTGTGTGTGTGGTGTGTGTGGTGTGTGTGTGTGTGTGTGTGTGTTTGAGAGATGGGGGGAGGAGAGAAAGTGTGGGGGGCGAGAGAGAGAGAGAGAGTGAGAGAGATCCAGAGTCACGTTTTCTACTGAGTTGACACACACTATAACAATAAAGTTAAAAATAAATACTGACATAGCTCTACATTGGTTAGAAAAGAGGGGGACCAGTTCGAGAGGGGGCCTACTTTGGATGCGAGGGGGGACCAAAATCGCCCAGGGGGACCAGTCGAAAACGAGGCTGGATGTCTAAGGGGGGACCATTATAGAGCAGTTTTTGCCACGAATTGGTCCCCCGGGGACTGCTTCAGAGGGGGCCGGACCGGATCCTACACCGGGTTTAACCCTGCTACGGACCAGGATTGTGAACCCGGTTCCAGGGCCAACTCGCATTTCATGCAGCTGGCGTCATGATATGATGCTTTCGTCACGGCATGACGGCGGGCATGACGTAAGTTTTCCTACGTCATTGTCAGGGTTAGACTTACAGAGAATGTAATTAATGTAAACGCTATTGACCCGAACCCAACCCGAGTCGAGGTAAACTCGGCCTGAACCCGGGGCGGTCGGTGGTCTTGTGATTAAGAGGCTTGTCACCAATGCGAGAGGTCAGGGGTTCGAGTCCCACTCGGGGCAAAGAATGTTTCCTTCTCGTATGTGACACCGTTCATTCGGGCCGATCGTCGGGGGTTCTCTCCGGGTACTCCGGCTTCCTCCCCCCTCTGCTTTGGAAATGTTCAGCCCACCAAATTTGAAAAATGAACGCAATTCTAAATTCCGAAATTTAAATAGCTGAGCTGACCCTTCGCACCACGTGATTGTAATGTGTTTATGTCAAGTGTGTGAGAGAATGCGTGTGATTCACGTAAGCGTGCGTGTTGGGTTCAGTTCGCGGCGCTTTGAGCCGATTCATGAAATTGGGTAAAGCGCCTATACAATGCTCATTAGTAGTAGTAGTAGTAGTAGTAGTAGTAGTAGTAGTAGTATCGTGTAAACAGCTTCTAAACACGGCTTCTTCTGTGTCCAAAATTTAGACACTTTACTCCAAGTTACTCTCTGACTCAGTACACCAACTTTGTCCTCCGTGAACTCTCTCTAGGTATGCCAGGGCTTCCCTCTAATGTGACTTCCCCGATCACTCATGGGTTACCCGAAGTAGCCAGCCACCTGAACTTGCATTGGAACCGATACCACCCTCTCGCAGACACCTCGTCTTTATCACTCCATTTTATCTCCCCTCCTGCTGATTATCTCCCCTTTATCACCAAACCAGTCAGGTTGAGGTTTGGGGCGTTTAAGCACATCGTCAGACAGGCGCCTTTAGTAGCAAAGTCCTAGGTGAAAGTAGCGAAGGTAGGTAAGTGAAAGTAGCGAAGGTAGGTAGGGTGGGTGGGTGTTTGGGGGGTTTAACGTCCTTTTCCACCACATACGGGTGATATCAAAGACGGGGCAACGGTGAAAAAGCCAGCACAAATATTTGGCCCCAGCCGGGATACGAACTCAAGACCCGAGAACTGGAAGTCCAACGCTCTACCATTCGGCCACCCCGGCTCAGCCTCAAGAAAACTAATGATGCACGATGTTTATGGATTAATTATGGGGCCGATATGTCACAAGGTCCACCGTTCGGTATTTCCTTGCTACACGAAGGACAACTCTTGATACGGAACACTTGTACTCGTGAGTGCGCGTGTACGCTCGAGAATAGGGTGGGTGGGTGTTTGGGAGTTTAACGTCCTTTTCCACCACATACGGTGATATCAAAGACGGACGTTCGAGAATAGTTTTCTCAAGCGTTAGCAGAGCTCTAAATGCAACACGCTGACGTTTTCTGGCCTTGCAAACGAAATTTAAGTGGCCCACTGTTTGCTTTGCCTTTCAGCTTTCTGTTGGCTCAGCGGCAGCAAGTGAGAGGTTGCTGCTGTGTGTGTGTGTGTGTAAATCAGTAATTGGTACAATTTTTTGTAATTGTGTGTGTGTGTGTGTGTGTGTGTGTGTGTGTGTGTGTGTGTGTGTGTGTGGTGTCAGTGTGTGACGGTGTGTGTGTGTGTGTGTGTGTGTGTGTGTGTGTGTGTGTGTGTGTGTGTGTGTGTGTGTGTGTGTGTGTGTGTGTGTGTGTGTGTGTGTGAATGAGTGAGTGTGTGTGTGTGTGTGTGTGTGTGTGTGTGTGTGTGTGTGTGTGTGTGTGTGTGTGTGTGTGTGAGTGAGTGAGTGTGTGTCAGTGTGTGACGGTGTGTGTGTGTGTGTGTGTGTGTGTGTGTGTGTGTGTTGGTCGCAAGAGGCATACATATATAAGTGTCATGTATCCATGTGTGACAAGTACAGAACAGACCAGTAAAGTACAATACAATACAGTGTAAATTAGACAGTTACAGACAAAGTGGTACAGTGTTATAAGACATCCACCAACACAGGCCAGTACGATTTGTGAACCGGCAAACGTCGGACGATGGGCATGCAATAATTATACACTTCGTCTTCACCGAAGCCCTAGCAACCTGTTCAAGAACACACCTTCGTACCAACTGCGCTGTCTTGAACCACCT
>JACVVK020000192.1:512500-537500 GCA_018292915.2 Batillaria attramentaria | reverse complement strand
ACACACAGACAAGAACCCCGACTGACCGAGGGAGAAAACGTTACTGCATTTCATAGCCACGCCTTTCTGTTTGTCATCGTGTGTGTGTGTGTGTGTGTGTGTGTGTGTGTGTGTGTGTGTGTGTGTGTGTGTGTGTGTGTGTGTGTGTGTGTGTGTGTGTGTGTGTGTGTGTGTGTGTGTGTGTGTGTGTGTGTGTGTCTGTCTGTTTGTCTGGGTGCGGTGGATGGGGGAAAAGCGGTGATATGAAATCACATATAGGAGGCTGGAACATACGGACAACTCGGACAATGAAAATGATACTACCCTTCTCCCCCACCCCTACACCCACCCCCTTCTCATATACGCACAAGCACCCTACCCTCACCCCCCCCCCCACACACACACACCAGCACCCCATTCCCCACCCCATCCCTTCAAAAAAGAAATGAAGAAATGAGTAATAGAAGATCCAGCATCATAAAAATTGCAATCCTAACAAGCCACACTATCTCATCATTGCCCAGAAAGAGCTGATGAGGCTTTCGTATCATGCCCATCGCACGAAATAATTCATTCACGCCGACAGTTTCAGGTATCAGATTTCGGTTAATAATGTATACGATGTGTGGGTATTAATCCACCTTGAGCCGACAAAGCGGTTATCTCACGTGACATCTCGTCGACCAATCGATGCCGTCCACTGTGCCAAGACGGAACAGATTTATCACACAAGATGCCGTGTCTGCCGATCGATGGAGGTTCTCATGCCATGCTGGAATAAAGTAATGTTTTCCCTCGGTCTTCATCTGCTGTATTTTGGGTAGTTTGGGTTTCTTTTGGGCTGGGTAGGGTTAAATGCGTTTGGCTTGGTGTGGTTTGGTTTGGCTTGGTGTGGGGTAGTTTGGTGTGGTTTGGATTGGCTTGGTGTCGGGTAGTTTGATGTGGTTTGGATTGGCTTGGTGTGGGGTAGTTTGGTGTGCTCTGGTTTGGCTTGGTGTGGGGTAGTTTGCGGTGTGGTTTGGATTAGCTTGGTGTGGGTAGTTTGGTGTGGTTTGGATTGGCTTGGTGTGGGTAGTTTGGTGTGGTTTGGTTTGGCTTGGTGTGACTTGGTGTAGTGTCGTGTGGTGTGGTTTGGTGTTGGGGTTTGGTGTCTTGTGCTGTGGTGTGGGCTGGGTGGAGTTAGATTAGATTGGGTTTGTTTTGGTTTCGTGTCGTTTCGTTTCGTTTCGTTTGTTGTTGTCTTGTCTTGTCTTGTCTTGTCTTGTCTTGTCTTGTCTTGCATTGCATTGTCTTGTCTTGTCTTGCATTGTCTTGTCTTGTCTTGTCTTGTCTTGTGCGTTATTGGAGAACCCGAATTGGTTGTTGGAAGGCGCAAAAGACACAACCCTTTGTCCAGTACACTCAAAATCCATTCACTACTCCACAATGCCCTCCCGCCTACCTCACCCCGCAACCCCCCCCCCCCCCCCGCATCACCCAGTGACCAACACACACACACACACACACACACACCACACACACACACACACACAAAGCATCCCTGATTGCTAACCACAAGGTGCATCTCGGAGCGAAACAAGTCCAAATTAGAAGGACCAGGCATCTGTCGCGGGAAGGTGCAAAGTAGCAGGTTGGACCGCCCGTCCCGCACGAGGCGTTTGTTTTGTGTGGGCTTGAGGGATTCCGCTGTTTGTGTGGCTCAGTCCCAGGTAAACAAAAGAGACCTTCGTTTCCAACAGGCCATCTCTTACACCCACTTCCTCCTCCCCCCCTCCCATCCCCTCCAAAAAAAAAAAAAAAAAAAATCCCATGTCAAATGTTGACCAAACTTTTGCTGGAAAAGGTGAAATGGCCAAGCTGTGAGGCTGAAATAGAAAAGCTCTATATGTAGCCGTTCGAGTGTGTGTGTGTGTGTATATATATATATATATATCACACACACACACACACACACACACACACCACACACACACACACACACACACACACACGATGACACACACACACACACACACACACACACACACACACACACACACACACACACACACACACACAAGAGCAAAGAAACGAAACTTTTTTGGGCGGGTCCAACTTGATTTGTTACCTAAGTTTATGTCAAGAAAATTTGTCATTTGACACATTTCGTACACGCGCGCGAGTATCTCACGTACTTGACTCTTTTTCGGCTTGGCCCTGTACGCAAAAGACAGGCAAGATTTGCGGTACTTTAACGCTTCCTACTGCAGCAAACACGAGTATAATCAAACTGCAACACTCCCACGGAGCCACACTGATTTAAATCCACGCAGACAGAAATCAATTATGATTTTTTTCTTTTGTAGGAACTGAGTTAAAGCCAGTGAACTACTGGACACAAAAGTGTGTGAAACCGCAAAATTGGGGGGGGGGGGGAATTTTTGGGAATTTAACGTCCTTTTCCACCACGTGAGGGTGATATCAAAGACGGGGCAACGAGGGTAAAGGCCAGCACAAATATTTCGCCCCAGCCGGGACTCGAACTCACGACCCGAGGGTTGAGGGTCCAACGCTCTACCATTCGGCTATCCCGGCTCCCCGCAAAATTTGGCGAAGGACATTGCGAAATACAAATCTAACCAGAAATACCTGTTGCGTTTATTTTTACCACCGTGGTCCTTGAAAAGCTCATCATGATCGAATGTGCTACCTACACAAGAACATCACAGCTGAGAAATGTATCAATGGTGCATCTATGTCGATCCCACAATGAGCTGTTATTTTTGTAAAGGTTAACTTCCCGAGCGTAACTGACTGTGCTGTCGCAATAGTCGGTCTCACATACAACAATGGAGTGAACCAAAACGGACGACCGTTTTTGTTTTTGTTTTTTTTGTTGTTGTTGTTTTTGTTTTTTTTTTTTGGGGGGGGGGTTTGGTTTTTTTTTTTTTTTTTTGGGGGGGGGGGGATTGTTAGTTGTTGTTTTTTTGTCGTTTTTTGTGCTAGGCCGCTCAAAATCACAGCACTCTCATTTTATAGCACCGAGTTTGTCCAAATTCAAAACGCCATAGCACTGGAAAAAAAAACCGCTTTGGATTTTCAGTTGTCGTTTAGAAAGACTTCTTCTTCTTCTTCTTCGGCGTTCGACAGCTACGCGGCTACAGTCGCATCCCGATGGATGCCACAAACTTAGACGTCCGGTGAAGGTCGGCCTCGTTCCCCCAGAGCAACCGTCGTCGAAACGTTTGAAGCGGCACAGCACCTGGAAAAGGTCGGCCATTTTGATCATCCCCGGTGATGCAACCACACACGCACAAGCTGACCGGATTGTTTTGGGGATTGGGATTGTCAAAATTCGGTTAGCGGAAATGTTGCCATTTTGATCATACCCGGTGATGCAACCACACACACACAAGCTGACCGGATTGTTTTTGGGATAGGGATTGTCAAAATTCGGTTAGCGGAAATGTTGCCATTTTGATCATACCCGGCGATGAAACCACACACACACAAGCTGACCGGATTGTTTAGGGGATTGGGATTGTCAAAATTCGGTTAGCGGAAATGTTGCCATTTTGTATGCCAGCCGTGTTTCGATTTTTTAATTGAGGACGCCAAAATGTTACAACCCCAGTTGTCATTTTTACCTGTATGTTTAGTCCAGGCAACGCCCATTCTTATTTCAGGGTCCTGTCTGCTGTGTCTAATGTTTCTGGGACTGGGACTGCCAAAATGCGGTTAGCTGAATGCCAGCCGTGTTTTGTTTTGGAATGGACTATCGAAGTCGCCGAAATGTTACAAGCCCCGTTGTAATTCCTAACGCGTATTTTTAGTCCAGAAACCACCCAATTTTTTTTTTCAAATCTCTCTCTCTCTCTCTCTTTCTCTCTCTCTCTCTCTCTCTCTCTCTCTCTCTCTCTCTCTCTCTCATAACGCGTATTAATTTTTTAGTCCAGAAACCACCCAATTTTTTTTTCTTCAGATCTTTCTCTCTCTCTCTCTCTCTCAAACTCATCCTTCCTGACACCTCCCTAACCACTGATGAAAAGATCACGGCTTTAGAGTGTCTACCACTGGAAAAACACCTGGCCTTTAACAAATGCATCATGATGCACAAAATTATTAATGGTAAAGCGCCTCCTTACTTATCGAAACTGTTTAGACCTTGTGACAGCGGATACAGCACTTCGAGGAACAGTCTCTTCGTCACACGCCCCAGACTAGACTTGTTCAAATCAAGTCTCTCTTACTCAGGGGCTACGTTATGGAATAACCTCCCATCCGGCTGTTGTTCAGTCTACGTACTCCCCTCATATTTTTAAAGCTAAAATGTATCATTATTTTTCCGCAAACTGACCTTTAACCATTCCTTTATTACCTTTCTAATAGCTTCCTCATGCGTCCTATATATGCGTATCCTATACTTCCATTACTTATGTTAATGTTTTACTGCTCAGTGTGTGTTACCCCTGTGCTGTATTGGGTGTCACGCGTTGTAGCTATGCTCTGTATGTGAGTTACTGTGGGCATTGCGTGTAGCATGTGCTATGTATGTAATTCTATGTATGCTCTGTGTGTGTGTGTGTGTGTGTGTGTGTGTGTGTGTGTGTGTGTGTGTGTGTGTGTGTGTGTGTGTGTGTGTGTGTGGTGTGTGTGCGCGCGCGCGCGCGCGTCAAGGACAGACAGTAAGAGAGACCTGTGCGTCTATGTTCTCATCCTTGGAAAATAAAGTTTCTGTCAGTCAGTCAGTCTCTCTCTCTCTCTCTCTCTCTCTCTCTCTCTCTCTCTCTCTCTCTCTCTCTCTTCTCCCCCCCCCCCCCCCCAATTTCTTGAATTATTTCCCATTTTAGCATCAGCTATTCTAAATAAAGTAGGTAATTATTTGAACATTTGAAGCGAAAAGGAAACCTCAATCAATCCTAATTCCCTTGCGACAAAGGAGTGTACGTAATGTTTTTGTTTCTAGCGTGTGTTTTGGCAGGTACTCTATTGACCAGTTTCTCCTTCAGAACGTTGACATTTGCACAAGGTTTCCGTGAATGGAAAATTGTCCCTGCGTACGCAGTATAAATATGCATCAATCCATAATACTCATAGTAGAAAGAACGAGAGAGAGAGAGAGGGTCTGATGCATGGAGAGTGACTGGGACGTAATTCCGAGATTAGCTCGACTACGCTGATACTAAAAGTTTAGTACTGGATGCATAAAAGGAGACTAATGCGAGTTTACGACTATTTCAGGAACTACACGGTAATGCACGTTTGTACTTTAACTTAACCCATGCTCTTTATCTGTTTTTGACTGGTTATCTCTACAGAAATTGCTAATCTATGTCCAAAATATGGAAGCAGGTCAGTTCAGTTATCTTCTATCCAATTCTATTGATTATCTTCGCATTCACGTTGATGCAATTAAACAAACTGATAATGAATAATGAGTACGACATGTTCCCCGTTCATCTGACCTTGACACGAGCCGGAATTCCCCGTGCCGGCAAGATGGCACTCACCACGTGGGTTTGGTGCCTGATACTACTTCTTGTGGGTGAAGCCAAGAAAGAACACGACGAAAAATCAAGTACCAATTCACAGAGTATACTCTCAGCATGTTTCTGTTGTGAATATTATTTTAGACTGGGTACAGATCTAACACATCTGTCTGTTTATCGTGATCAGTCGCCGCTGTTGAACAGCGTCATGTTAGATCTGCACCGAACGCTTGCTTACTGGTTATATTTATAAACGGTGGCACATGTCGTTTTTACTGGTTATATTTATAAACGGTGGCACATGTCGTTTTTACTGGTTATATTTATAAACGGTGGCACATGTCGTTTTTACCTGGTTATATTTATAAACGGTGGCACATGTCGTTTTACTGGTTATATTTATAAACGGTGGCACATGTCGTTTTTACTGGTTATATTTATAAACGGTGGCACATGTCGTTTTTACTGGTTATATTTATAAACGGTGGCACATGTCGTTTTTACTGGTTATATTTATAAACGGTGGCACATGTCGTTTTTACTGGTTATATTTATAAACGGTGGCACATGTCGTTTTTGGAATGTTTATTCGATTTGAGAGCTTGCAATGTACGACTTTTCCCGCGCTAACAACACAGCCGGGAGGTTTCAGTATCCTGTTCGCACGTCTTGTCTCCCGCTACAGATAACGGCTGGGTCTGGGTAATGGCAACACCCACGCTGATGAAAGTCCCAACGCAATAAACCTGAGACTAGAGTTAAGTCTGAAACTAGTCTAGTATCTTTTCATGCATCAAACCCAGAGTGATTACCCCTTTTCTCGGCCAAACCAACTCTATGATGTCCTCGACATTCTCAGAGGAGTTCTTCTTTCCAGGGCATTATTATAGCGGTTTTAGACGCTAGCCGGCGCAACATTTTGGATATGGATTTTGTCTGCAGTTTTGTCCTTTTCAGTTATTGTGAACATCATAACACACTCCCACAGACAAGGGGGAAATTGCTGAGCCTATACTGGAGGAGTGGTTTCTTGTTTGCAGATAAAACGGAGACACGATATAATAGTGTATTCGAGGCACGAACACTACATTAAATATAAAATTAGCTAGACAGGTTCGATTTATTTTCCAAAGACGTAGGAGTTTTGAGTACATACTTCAAAGTCTCTCTCTCTCTCTCACTCTCTCTCTCTCTCTCTCTCAATGCTCGGGTCGTGAGTTCGATCCCGGCTGGGGCCAAATATTTGTGCTGGCTTTTTCATCGTTGCCCCGTCATTGATATCACCCTATGTGGTGGAAAAGGCCGTTAAACCCCCAAACACCCACCCACACACACACACACACACACACACACTCTCTCTCCCTCTCTCTCTCTCTCTCTCTCTGCTGTAGAAATAACGTTGATCCGCTGTGTTCTATCTTGATATAAACTACTGCTTTTAAGCGCATTCGATGAAAAGTTTTCCACAATTTTGCTGTATGCCAATCTCAGAGAGGTTTTAAGTGTGCACCATAGAAAGACTCTCTCTCTCTCTCCCCCACCCCTGTCTCTCTCCCCCCCCCCCTCTCCCTCTCTCTCCGTTACGTTTTGGCTTATATACTTGGTTGTTTGCTTGGTGATTGTCCTTGTTTGTTTGTTTGTTCGTTCGTTTAGATTGCTTGAATTTTGTTCTTTCTTTCTTTCTCTCTTTTGTAATTTAGAGCAGCAACGGCAAGTTTGGAAATGGTAACTGTGCCAATAGCTTTATCGTTGAAAAATAAAGGATTATTGTCATTGTCATTGTCATTCTCTCTCTCTCTCTCTCTCCCCCCCCCCCCCCCCCTCTGTTTTAAAATTCATATGACAGAAGTTGTCAACTCCGTTCCATCCACAGGTGAACGCAGCGATGTATGCCTTCTTCTTGACCTTCCCCTCCGATTCCCTCCTGCTCCTAAGCAGGCGAGGGGCAAGGCGTGCACCCGTAGTGCCAGTCAGCTGATGGATAAACTCCACCCAGAGCAGAAAAAAAAACCCACTAAGCTGTGCAGTGATCCTTGCGAATGATCGCACATAAAACTAAAAGCAGACAAGAATTTCTTTCGTCTGCTAATGGCAGTAAAAGTCTTTGGAAAGTCGGACCCAGTGACCAGTGAAACGGGGGTTATCCGAAATGGCGAAGAGCGCGTACGGTGTTGCTAAGATTGAAAAGGTTTGGGGACGATTGCTCTTTCAGGTAAATGTGCATGTCGGTTTTGTCTTGGGTTGGGTTGGGTTGGGTTGCTTGGGTTTTTTTTTTTTTTTTTTTTCAGTTGGATTGATTTCTTTTCTTACTGTGCAGTATTGATTGTCTTTTTACTCTGTGATCCAGACAGCTGCTGAAATAACATTGTCAGAGATACTTTCAATTCAATTCAATTCAATATAACTTCATTGTCTGTCGATGGCAGAAAATTTTCTTCTGGCTCGCACACACACACACACACACACACACACACACACACACACACACACACACACACACACACACACACACACACACACACACACACACACACACACACGCACCCCTACATTAATTTATCTAGACATATAAATCCATACATATTAAACACAGATCCTAAAGTAATGTGTGATGTCTAAGTCTAATACTATGCTACTAAACTAAGAAATCTAAACTAAAAGATGGCAAGGGCATAGCGGACATGACACAGCTGAGGAGCAAGCACAGTTATGAAAATCTCAACAAATAAAATCTATACATACTGGGAACGGGCAGTAAACACAGTCATGAGTTTAGGGTTGACGTAGACGTTTTGCGTACAGTTTTTGACCCGTATGTGGTGGAAGAGGATGTTAATCCCCTTACACACACACACACACACACACACACACACACACACACACACACACACACACACACACACACACACGCACACACACACACACGCACGCACGCACGCACACACGCACGCACACACCCTTCACATCGACAAACTGAAATCCAGTTAAATAGTGGCATCGATTTTTATGTTTATTTTTTTTTCTTCTTTTTCCTTTTTTTTTTCTTTTTTTTTTTTTTTTTTGAGGGAGGGAGGGTGTTGTTGTTGATGTTGTTTGTTTGGGGTTTTTCCCTTCTATTTACAAACTGAATGTCAGTAGCACCTCATGCTGATACACCCTGGATTTCAGTTCGTCGATTGAAAAAAAAAAAATGGGGCCCATTATCATCCAGAAAACGAGCTTCACTACTGTGTTACTACAACGAAAAGACCTATTCATGCGGGGAGCCGGGGTGGTCGAATGGTAGACTTCTAATGCTCGGGTTGTGAGTTCGATCCCGGCTGGGGCCAAATATTTGTGCTGGCTTTTTCATCGTTGCCCCGTCTTTGATATCACCCTATCTGGTGGAAAAGGACGTTAAACCCCCAAACACCCCCACCTATTCGTGCCCACGTACTATTTCAAACGCGTAACTGTTGAATCGAAACAGCATCAGGAAACAGCATACGCCATCCTTACTGCACCCCCGAGGGTTATCACAGAGGTAAATGTCGAGACGCTGACGGAGACACTATGCGGCTCTATGGCAGATGGCTAACGGGGTGATAAGAACATCTCGTTGGGTAGACGCCCTGAGGCGCATTAAAAGTTTAATCGTTGCAGCGACAGAAGTAACTGACGCCCGGATCGCCTTAATTAGTCTGCTGGAGAAAGGTCTTACTGCGTCTGGAGATTTTCTTCTCGGGTCTGCTTTTGTGTGTTTGTTGGTTTCGAAGTGATAGTGCTAGCATTACTGGCTTACTTTCAACAATCTGAGCCCTTTCTTCAGGTCACTGGTTTTTTTTTTTTTTTTTTTTTTGCTTTTTTTTTTTTTTTTTTGCTGCCCCAACTCTTTGCCAGCTCCAGTGGTGTTCCTCCCAGGTCTTGGGTGGAACCCACGGAGGACTCGGAAGCTGGGACAATTTTTATTATGCATGATGATGGAGATGAGGATGATAGTAAGATGATGCTATGGAGGTCCATGTGGTTTGGGACTGCGGGACAGGGCCGCATTCCACGCTTCCTGTCATAAATATCCCGGCATTAACCAGGCCCGGGAACTACGGCACCTGCGGTGCCGGCCGTGTAATCATCCACATCATGAGGCGTGTCATACTAAGGGAAGCACCCCCAAAGTCGCACCCGTGAAGTGGGTGAAGCTCGGCTGTGTGGCAACAGCCTCCCCATCGGGCCCATAGCACACCCGCTCTGGGTAGGAGCCGACCTAGGTAGGAAAAATCCCGCTTGCCTCAGCTGGGATTCGAACCCGGGTCTCCCGCTCCATGATCCGAAGTGCTAACCACTACACTACGGGGGCCGGTGAGGTCACTGGTTCTTAAATCCATTCTGCCCCCCCCCCCACCCCCGCCCCCCACCCTCCCCCCCTCTCTCTCTCTCTCTCTCTCTCCCCGTCCCTCTGTCTCTGTCTCTCTCTCTCTCTTTGTCTGTCTGTGTCTGTCCCTATCTCTTCGTGTCTGTGTCTCTGTCTGCCTGCCTGTCTGTGTGTGTCCTTGTCTATCTCTCCGCCTGTCTGTCTGTCTGTCTGTCTGTCCCTGTCTATCTCTCCGCCTGTCTCTCTGTCTGCCCGCTTGTCTGTGTCTGTCCCTGTCAGTCTCTCCGCCTCTGTCTCTCTGTCTGCCTGCTTGTCTGTGTCTGTCCCTGTCTGTCTCTACTTCTCTCTCTCTATGCCTATTCGTGTCTGTCCCTGTCTATCTCTCCACCTGTTCCTCTGTCTGCCCGCTTGTCTGTGCCTGTGCATGTGCATGCGTGAGTGCGTGCGTGCGTGTGTGTGTGTGTGTGTGTGTGTGTGTGTGTGTGTGTGTGTGTGTGCGTGCGTGCGTGCGTGCGTGCGTGCGTGCGTGCGCGCGCGCGTGTGTGTGTGTGTGTGTGTGTGTGTGTGTGTGTGTGTGTGTGTGTGTGTGTGTGTGTGTGTGTGTGCGCGAGATCGAGGTTTTCATTAATTTCACCACCACCCACAGAGCCAAGCCTCCTCTCCAACCCACCATGTTTTCTTCTTTGAGTTAATTCACCTCATCTCGAAATTCAAGATTTCATCTCTCATTTCCAATAAACGGAAAAAATAAATTTCATTTACTACCTCAGGTGATGGCTAAAACTAATTGAAGCATATCTGATAACTTCTGTTGCCTAGCGACGCCTGCATGTTGCACCATGTCAGAGTAACATCACACAAATCTTCAAAATTTCTAATTCTAATTTCCGGATGGATCATCTTATGAACCGGGGTTTCACAGTAAATGAAGAAAACATTGAGATCAGAAATCTAGAACACGTTTTTAGAGGAAAGCTGACAGATCAAACTTTATCTCAAACTTTCGGCTAAACTGGTTTCTTTATGGGAAATTCTTTTTATATTATCATTTTTCTTAATTTCTTGAAATGAGTTTGCGCCAGGCAATTGCCGCCGTCAATTCATTCACACACACACACACACACACACACACACACACACACACACACACACACACACACACACATAAGCATCCATCCATTTATCATGGCATGCGCCATCAACACACACACACACACACACACACACACACACACACACACACACACACACACACACACACACACACACACACACACACACCACACAAGCATCCATCCATTTATCATGGCATGCGCCATCAACACACACACACACACACACACACACACACACACACACACACACACACACACACTCACTCACTCACTCACTCACTCACTCACACACACACACACACACACACACACACACACACACACACACACACACACACTGACACACACACTCGCACACGCACACACACACTCCGGCACGCACCCACGCACCACCACAACCGCTAAAAAAAAAAAAAAAAACAATCTCCCTTCCACTGCCTAAATGACTGTCAAAGAAAAAGGGAAAAGAAGAAAACAGAAATTACAAACACAAAAAAAAAGGAAAAAAGCGTCTTCACAAACACCCAATTTGGCGACTCCTTTGTGTCGTCTGGCGCGTTCTTATCCAATCGTCATCCATTTCCGGGATTCCGGACGTCAGCTGCAGAAACCCTTATCGTCGCAGAACACTCCCCTGTGGAGCTGGCAGTATCAGGACCAAGAAAATGAGATTTTCCGCGACTTGTATTGAGTTGCCCTAAACTGTCCCACGACGGTCTTCTACTGTAATAGGCGTTGTGTGTATGTGGTATCCAGTCATGGCAATATGGTAGATTCCCATCGCTTAAGTTCAGGAGAGGTGGAACCTGGCCTAGTATAGATTGGTTGTTTGGATGGTTAGTTGATTGGTTGGTTGTCAGCCAGTGTGTCATTTGTGACGCATCAGTTTTGAAGAAACTTTATAGTTAGTTAGTTAGTTAGTTAGGGCTTTACGCCGCGCAAGCAACAGAGACTATTTCGCGGCTAAGCTAAGTCTTTCCCTGCCAGGTCATTTTTATAATTATAAATAACGGATAATTAAAAACAGTAGAAGATGAAGACAACCGTTTAGATGTTACCAGTGTGTGTGTGTGTGTGTGTGTGTGTGTGTGTGTGTGTGTGTGTGTGTGTGTGTGTCCCGAATGGTTGATCGGATGGTTGGGGTGAGTGAGTGAGTATTTTAAGGCTTAA
Organism: Batillaria attramentaria; assembly: GCA_018292915.2. NCBI lineage: Eukaryota > Metazoa > Mollusca > Gastropoda > Batillariidae > Batillaria > Batillaria attramentaria. The sequence goes on along the minus strand of JACVVK020000192.1, from coordinate 525,417 downwards.
CGCCGCGTCAGCGACAAAGACTAATTCGCGGCAGCCACAAGTTTGAAGGCCTCTTCGTTATGATCGGATGGTTGGAGGGATGGTTTTGAAATTTACTTCTTCCTTGTTCTCCTCTCGTTAGATGAGCAGCCCAGTGTCCCCGATGAAGGTGCCGTCCGTCACAGCTCCTCCAGGGCGCCGTATAGCTTGGCTTCCACTGCCGTCCGTCACAGCTCCTCCAGGGCGCCGTATAGCTTGGCTTCCACTGCCGTCCGTCACAGCTCCTCCAGGGCGCCGTATAGCTTGGCTTCCACTGCCGTCCGTCACAGCTCCTCCAGGGCGCCGTATAGCTTGGCTTCCACTGCCGTCCGTCGCAGCTCCTCCAGGGTGCCGTATAGCTTGGCTTCCACTGCCGTCCGTCCCAGTTCCTCCAGGGTGCCGTATAGCTTGGCTTCCACTGCCGTCCGTCCCAGCTCCTCCAGGGTGCCGTATAGCTTGGCTTCCACTGCCGTCCGTCCCAGTTCCTCCAGGGTGCCGTATAGCTTGGCTTCCACTGCCGTCCGTCCCAGTTCCTCCAGGGTGCCGTATAGCTTGGCTTCCACTGCTGTCGGTGTCGGCCAGTACTTCCTCCTGGATGCTGCATGCGTCGTTTGAATTTTACAAAATGTAACCACCACCCACCATGATTCTACCCCCCCCCCCGACCCCCACCATGTCCCACCAACCCCCCCCCCCCCCCCACCTCACTAACCACCCCCCACCTCACTTCCACTTTGTCATATTCTTCCACGTCATTTATACACTTCGGATCGCAGATAGTAATATACTCAAGTTCATCCTCCCTTTCTGATGTCACATGTAATCTGACTCATTTTCTGTTAGCAGTTCACCCAACTCCCGTTTTGCCAATTTATTTTTAGGCGTATCACGGAGGCAGTCAAGCGAAGAAAGTCTGACGGTGAAGCGCCGTTTTTGACACGCTCCGTACCGCACACACGAGTATCCCACGTCTTTGACTCTCTTTTCGAGTTTGGCCCTGTATGGTCGTGGCTGGGCCACGCTCTCCGCAAGAACAAGACCAGGCACCCGCACGCTGCACTGAGATGGGCATCACCAGGGAGAAGGAAGAGGGGAAGGCCGATGGGCACCACCAGGGAGAAGCAAGAGGGGGAGGCCGATGGGCACCACCAGGTAGAAGGAAGAGGGGGAGGCCGATGGGCACCACCAGGGAGAAGGAAGAGGGGGAGGCCGATGGGCACCACCAGGGAGAAGGAAGAGGGGAAGGCCGATAGGCACCACCAGGGAGAAGGAAGAGGGGGAGGCCGATGGGCACCACCAGGAAGAAGGAAGAGGGGGAGACCGATGGGCACCACCAGGGAGAAGCAAGAGGGGGAAGCGATGGGCACCACCAGGGAGAAGCAAGAGGTGGAGGCCGATGGGCACCACCAGGGAGAAGCAAGAGGGGGAGGCCGATGGACACCGCCAGGGAGAAGCAAGAGGTGGAGGCCGATGGGCACCACCAGGGAGAAGCAAGAGGTGGAGGCCGATGGGCACCACCAGGGAGAAGCAAGAGGTGGAGGTCGATGGGCACCACCAGGGAGAAGGAAGAGGGGGAGGCCGATGGACACCACCAGGAAGAAGGAAGAGGGGGAGACCGATGGGCACCACCAGGGAGAAGCAAGACGGGAGAGCGATGGGCACCACCAGGGGGAAGGAAGAGGGGGAGGCCGATGGGCACCACCAGGAAGAAGGAAGAGGGGGAGGCCGATGGGCACCACCAGGGAGAAGGAAGAGGGGGAGGCCGATGGGCACCACCAGGAAGAGGGGGAGGCCGATGGGCACCGCCAGGGAGAAGCAAGAGGGGGAGGCCGATGGGCACCACCAGGGAGAAGCAAGAGGGGGAGGCCGATGGGCACCACCAGGGAGAAGCAAGAGGGGGAGGCCGATGGGCACCACCAGGGAGAAGCAAGAGGGGGAGGCCGATGGGCACCACCAGGGAGAAGCAAGAGGGGGAGGCCGATGGGCACCAACAGGGAGAAGCAAGAGGGGGAGGCCGAGGGGCACCACCAGGGAGAAGCAAGAGGGGGAGGCCGATGGGCACCTGGCGGAGAACAGTGGAGGAAGAGATGAAGACAGCAGGGAAGACGTGGAACGAACTCAGCTGGCTTGCCCAACACCGTGATGCCCGGAGAAGATTTGTAGGCGCCTTATGCTCCAGCCGGAGCGAAGAGGATTAAGTAAGTAAGTAAGTATGGGAGAATCAGGCAAGATTAACGGTTCTGTGACGGTTCTCGCTGCAGCAGACACGAGTATGATCAAAATGCAACACTCCCTCTGAGCCAAATTTTAATCCATACGGACATTTTTTTTTTTTTTTTTTTTTTTTTGGGGGGGGGGGGGTAATTGATTGAGGCCACTGGTGTATGACCCCAAACTTACTCGGTAGGAACTGAGTTAAGGAGGACACTGCACGCTGACACAAACTGCTACGCTGCCAGCAGTCCAAGCCCAAAGGGCATTCCACCCGGCTTGCTGCGAAACTCAAACGCCTAACAAAATTGCCTCGCACCAGGGTTTTTCTTTCACGCGTGTGTCGACCAGAAAACAAAAAGCAAGAACCGAATTACCCGATCTTTTCGTTGTAGTCTCGTGGCCATTGTCAGTGGGGACAAAGAATCTGGTGTGAATAGCAGAAAATCCATCTCCGCTGTTCTTTCAACGCTTGGCTAAATGCAATCTCTCTACCTCTATACTGCCTTACACTCTGTTGTCAACGGTCATACACAATAGGCTTGGATGCCTTGCAGTGTACCGTAGTCTGCTAAATGGCACGAAAAGGGAAAAACTAAAGGGACAGAGAGAGAGAGAGAGAGAGAGAGAGAGAGAGAGAGACAGACAGACAGACAGACAGAAATCTCTGCTGTGGTAGAAAATGTAAGTGTGACAATAAAAACAGATACTTTCGAATGTGAAATCTCTCTCTCTCTCTGCTTTTTTGTTGTTGTTGTTTTTTTCGTAACCTTTAGCTGACGGTAGTACTCTACACGATAGCCCAGCCTGTTTCCCGGATGTGTGTGTGTGTGTGTGTGTGTGTGTGTGTGTGAGAGAGAGAGAGAGAGAGAGAGAGAGAGAGAGAGAGGAGTGCATTTATTTCCTCGTTTGTTTTATGTTATCTTTATTTAGTTTTTTATGTTGTTTCCATAGTAATGGAAACAACATAATAGGACGGGCTAAAATTTCCACGTTCATAGGCAAGCATCTGTGGTACAAACGCACGTCACTGCCGATCTCCCGCAGAGACGATTATGCAAGTGTAACTCTGACAATGACGTAAGAAAACTTGCGTCATCGATGCTGACGCGTATGGTGTTCCGAACGCAGTTCTCCTCCTCAGTGAGTGCCGTCTGTGCGGATGTGTGTGCGTGTGTGTGTGCGTGTGTGAATTGTGTCCGGGCCCGTTTCTTCGAAGATACTTAACCGAATGGCTTCAAATTTGGGGTATCCAAATTTATCAAAATGTTACATTAGACGATTCAAGCGTGTGATGATTGCTTAAGTGATTTGGGAGTTATCGCCCTTTTGAGACAAGTTGGTTGTCTTTCGTGTACAGGCGTAATATTTATTTAAATCACTCAATTGTTTGGCAGTAGATAGCTTGAATACGGACTCTGAATTGACTCACTACTAGAAAATGGTCGCTCTTATAGTTTTCATGTAAACCGAGCCTGAGTTGACATTGCATGTGAACCCAGTTCAGATGCCTATTTCTCCGAAAATACTAAACCGATCGATTTCAAATTTGGGGTTTCTAAATGAATCAAGATTGTTGAATAGAAGGCCCGATCCAGGTACGATTGCACACATGATTTGCGAGTTATCGCCCTTTTCAAAAAAAGTGGCTTTCTGGCGTTTAAAGGCGTAATATTTACCTAAACCACTCCATTTTTGGGACATAGATAGCATGAATACGGACTCTCAACTGAGTGAATTTTGGAGGTTGTCGCTTTTATACTTTTGGCGTAAACCGTACCTGATGAAAGTGCTGGTGAACACACTTTAGATCTCAAAATCGCTCCTACTATACATAGATAATGAGCCTGGGGTGCCATAAAAAATATACAAAAAAAATTAGAAAAATTCACTGCAGCCGTTGTCGTCAGTTGACTCGAAAATTTGTACTCGAAGCACATTTCCTTTACACAAGCCACACGCCTCACAAACATCGCAGAAAAGGCACACGCGCACTGACGCAAAACTGTATCAGCGTCAGTTTGCCGACGTCATGTTTGATTGACGTGGGGGTGTGTCGTCACTTTTCGGAAGTTCTCTATTTGTAGACGGGGAAAGCGGGAGTTTCATTGATGTAGTGAGCTTTGTTTTTCCCACTGACTCTCACTCAATAGCATAGTAGAGTGAGAGAACACCACATAGGTCTCAATGGAGCACATGCACAAACGCGGCTCGCGCAAGTCTGCGTGCGTGCGTGCGTGCGTGCGTGCGTGCGCGCGCGCGTATGTCTGTGTGTGTCTGTGTGCGCGCGCGCGCAGCAGACATAACACATAGTGAAAAAACGTTCGCCGCGCAGACTTGTCTGTTAAACACATTGAGCCGGTATAAATTCGATCTTTACACTGCGCAGCAGCAACACTTCAATTTTCATGGGGCTGCTTTCATTGCAAGAATTGTATCCGAGTCAAAGTTATTACGTCAAATGTATTATGCGTCATCCCAATGAGGAAAACGTCATAGATTTCAAAGAAAACAACTTGACGTCTCTCCTCCAAAACCAAGATTGGTCTGACAAGCCCGGTCAGTTGTTTCCATTGAGAGAGAGAGAGAGAGAGAGAGAGAGAGAGTGTGTGTGTGTGTGTGTGTGTGTGTGTGTGTGTGTGTGTGTGTGTGTGTGTGTGTGTGTGTGTGTGTGTGTCCTCCCGTATACATGGCATTACAAAAGTACGACCGTGACGACAGCAGGTGATTAAATGGAAACAACATATTGGGCTGGTCAGTGGCCATCTTGTTTCTTATTATGTCTGTCTGGTGGATGCTGTCTTATCGTCATCTGGTTCTGTATTCCTTCATTTTCCTCAAGATAAACGCCCACAATTGACTCAATCTTGATACAGTCGAACCTGCCAAGGCGGTCACCTGTATAAGCCATGCCACTGTCTAACCTGGTCACCCCAGAGGATCCCCTGACATGCTAACTGTTGACATGTCACCCTGGATAACCCGGTCACACCTGTCTAAGGCGGTTAGTTTGGCCCCGTCCCTTGGGTGACCGCCTTACACAGGTTTGACTGTAGAATGCTATTATTTTTTTCTCCTTCCTCGTGAGAAACATGAGACTACAGTGTACTTCTGTTGCTCCTTATACAAACTACAGGTAACTACGTGCAAGACTTTTGACACAACTAACACCCTGGGTGTCGGCGCAAGTCGTGCGCAACCAACCGTGACCCTACCGTGGAAACCTCATCCAGCCACCCCCCGACCTGGGGGTCACCCCGGGTACATTTCTGGGGTAGGTGTAATGGGTTAGCGTCACGACATTTTCTGAACAAAACCAATCGGTATGTCAGACATTTTGACGCTTGACACTGAGCGCGCGTGTGCCGGAATGATTACTATGAGAAGTGATTCATCGAAATTCATTCAGAGAGAGAGAGAGAGAGAGAGAGATGAAATGATGATGATGATGATGATGAAGACTTGATATAGTGCACGGCTCCACCCTAACTGAGTGCTCACGGCGCTTATGGAGAGGTTTTGAAAGGAAAGATAGTTAAAAAATAAAAATAAAAAAAATGAACCTTTATTTTCCAACGGTGGAAGTTTTTGGTCCGCAAACCAGTATTACAACTTGCCGTTGCTACAACTACAAAGGATAAAAAGTACACTCAGTCATAAAGACAACAACAAACACAAAGGGTGATAATAATAAATTAAAGAGCGGACGACGCACGCGCACCCACACACAATCACGATTGCAGCTGATATTATTACAGAAGCTATTTCCCTAGTCATACACATATATAATATGAATATATACACGTATCAGCAGTAGAGTCTCTCTCTCTCTCTCTCTCTCTTTGGAAGGACGTTAAACCCCCAAACACGCACGCACCCACCCTCTCGGCTCTCTCTCTCTCTCTCTCGCACACACACACACCGGCAACAGTTAGCGGTTTAACACTAACAACATGCGAAATTGAATCAATCAGTAATTACGCCATTTTATTTATTTCACATGTGCAGTAACTGAGGAGTATGTGGTGGAAAACGACGTTAAACCCCCAAACACCCACCCACCCACCCACTCACCCGCAGTAACTGAGAAAACTCGGTAGAACAGCGACATTATTTTGTCTCCCACCAACAAACATACTGACGATCGTCTCAGTTTTCATTATTGACACAACATGGCTTAGTTTTCCTCAGTCCCTGCAAACCACGCCATTCGACAAGATCTCAGCGGTGTAGACGCTTGCTGATACGCACAAAATAGTTCAAAGCAACGCGGGGATTCAACCGTGCACTGTTTCGCTCAGCGCGTGCCACACACCCACACATGTGTGGGGAGATAGCTTCGCACTTCTGCGGCTCGGGGAACGCTGGACTCAGCAGGACACTGGATCGTGCCATCCGTGTGCAGTCGCTCTGAGGAAGTCATCCGAAAGATCCCGCAACCAGTTTCTTCAGTCGCTGGTCTACGCCAAAGGATTTGGGAGGGCAAAGCGGGACCTGGCATCAGAACGCTAGGTCTCATCAGCCTCTGGTCTGCCCCCAAAGGATTTTGGAGGGCAAAGTGGGGCCATGTCAGTTACAACGATGCCGTTGGGTCTCATCAGCCTCTGGCTCACTCCAAAGGATTTGGGAGGGCAAGGTGGGACCTTGTATTAGAACGCTAGGTCTCATCATCCTCTGGTCTATTCCAAAGGATTTTGGAGGAGAAAGGCGGTGGGACCATGTCAGTCTTACAACACTGGGTCTCATCAACCTCTGGTCTACTCAAATGGTTTTGGGAGGGCAAAGAGGGACCTTGTATTAGAACGCTAGGTTTCATCATCTTGCTCTGGTCTACTCCAAAGGATTTTGGAGGGCAAAGCGGGTGTGGAGACCTTGTCAGTACGTGTTACAGCGTTGGGTCTCATCAGCCTCTGGTTTACAAAGGATTTTAGAGGGCAAAGGTGGACCTTGTCAGTGTTACAAGGATGGATCTCATCAGCCTCTGGTCTACTTTAAAGGACTTCGGAGGGCAAAGGCGGGGGGGGGGGGGGGGGCTTATCAGTATTACAACGTTAGGTCTCATCAGCCTCTGATCTACGTGAAAGGATTTGAGAGGGCACATATTAAGGTCTACTTATTCAAAACTGTATCGCCAGAAACTGACAAGACGGGTCGAACTGTATATAATTTGAATACGGACAAAGCAAGGACTTTGTCTATAGTTTATTGAGTGATCTTCAGGGAGGAAGTAAAAGCATTTTCGTCCTTTTTACTGGTGTTAATGATGATGGCGCACGCGGGGGAGGGGGGGGGGGTGGTACTTGTTTATTGTTTGGTTTTGTGTTGTTGTTTTGTTGTTGTTGTTGTTGCTGCTGCTGCTCAGTGTTGGTGCAGTTGATGTCGTTCCATTACGAGTGTATTGGTTATGTGTGAAATCGATCGCCATCGGAAACATTCACACGTCTTGCGACTTTGCCCTCCAAAATCCATCTGCTTACACCAGAGGCACGACGCACCAGCGTCGGATCGCACTAGCGGGTTCAGTTTTGGACTGAAAAAGATTCGCTCTGTTGGCGGTCGTTTGTTTGAATTCAGCCAGCAACACACACACACAGGGCTAAAGATGCACCATGTCGCTGCTGGTGCCTCGTGCCTGCCACGCTATCGCGGTATGTACCCGTCGCACGTGCTTGTTTTCATGACCTTGGTGCAGCGGCCCGATCTGAAATGGTACAGCATGTCGGACATGCCCTGAAAGGGTGGGGGAGCCGGGGTGGCCGAATGGTAGAGCGTTGGACTTCCAATGCTCGGGTCGTGAGTTCGATTCCCGACTGGGGCCAAATATTTGTGCTGGCCTTTTTCATCGTTGCCCCGTCTTTGATATCTCCCGCAAAGACCCTACATTACTTTGTCTCCCGTATGTGGTGGAAAAGGACGTTAAAATCCCAAACACCCACCCACCCGCCCTGAAAGGGTGGATAGGTGGGTGGGTGTTTGGGAGTTTAACTTCCTTTTCAGTTCACCAAGTATGGGTGATTCTACAGACGGGGCGACGAAATTTAAAAAAAAAAAAAAAAAAAAAGCCAGCACAAATCAGTATTTGACCCAAGCCGGGATGCCTTTGAGTGAAAAAGAACCTAACACTAGTATGACGTAGAAAAAGTAAAATTTTGAAAAGGAGTATGTCAGCGTATGTGTGTGGGTGTGTGGGTGTGTGTGTGTGTGTGTGTGTATGGGGAGAGAGAGAGAGAGAGAGAGACTCAACAGTCAACTTTGTTTAGTCTGTGTATGGGGGAGGGGGGGGGGACTGAGGGGATGGAGAGACAGACAGACAGACAATGCCATTGACAATGCCATTGTATGACAGAGACAGCCAGACAGACAGAGAGAGGCTCAAGATTCAACTTTATCTGGTCAGGCCATCGCCTCAGTACAAGGATATGGGCAACTGATACACGCAGACATATTAATTGTATAGGCATCTGGTTTATCCGTAACAAAGTGAGCGGGGAAAAAATAATACCGGTAAAGTGAACAGAGAGAGAGAGAGAGAGAGTTTCACTTTCAGAACACAAAAGGTGACCTATACATGGAAATTTTATACACTGACTATTGACAAAAGCTATCGAAGCTCTCTTGTCACGAAAAACGGTGTTGGTTACATGGAATTTTCTCAATCAAAAACGATAACAAAGCAATGTTACAGTATACATAGCTTGGATCGTGCAAACCTATACTGGAGAAACGGTTAACATTTGTTGGCTGTGTGACAGAAGCATTTGAACGTGAGATTTATCAAGGTGGGTTGTAATTTTCTCATGCTATATTAGCGTAATTGATCGGCAAAGTAACAAGATAAGTTTTTTTTTTTAAAGTGCGCGCACGTGTGTGTGTGTGTGTGTGTGTGTGTGTGTGTGTGTGTGTGTGTGTGTGTGTGTGTGTGTGTGTGTGTGTGTGTGTGTGAGAGAGAGAGAGAGAGGGGGGGGGGATGGGGGAGGAGGGAGTTTGGTATGAATGCGGGAGTACTCGCATTGAGTCATTTTGTGAGAATATATCATCGTCATCATCATCATCATCTCCATCATGTGTGCATTTGCGATTCAGGAAGCGAGACTTGCCCTAGTCTCCGATTATGCGTTTAGTACTAATCGTTTATTCTCAGTGTAGTCAAGCCAGTCTCGGACTTACGTCTTAAGCCCTCTCCATGCATCAGACCCAAAATGACTAGAAAGATTGCGAGCATAAAAATTAATATAGATTGGTCGCACAGGGCTCGGTATGGGCGGGTAAGATGAAAACATACGTCTACCCGTCCGCTTGACGAAATAGAAATAACCTGCATTCACCTCACATTTGCTCTCCAAAACTGTGACAATTGAACCCGCACGGTTAGACCACAGACCTAAAAAAAGATAGACCCACCGCCGCACGCTGCCACCGCTGCTTGCGAGTGTCGCTATCGCGGCCATCTTGTGAATACCAGAACTCAGATGCTCTGTGTACAGGACGCCTCGTTCGAAATACAAAGTTCTTTAGAAAGACCGTAGACGTCATCAGAAATGTGACTTAAGATAAAGCGGACCAATGCTATGCGTGCTATGTAAACAGCTGATAGCGTCTGGCACTTCCAGGTACTCGCAACATGGCGCGCGGCGGCGTCACACTTCCAGCACCGCAGGGGGTCTATCTTTTTTATGTCTGTGGGTTAGACTGAGAAGACGGGGAAAGAACCACTCGACGGAAATCAAATACTGTCGCTTCAGGGGGTCTTCCAAAATGGAATTGTATGTGTAGGATCTCTCTATAGTTCACTGAGTTCGATGGTAATTAAAGGAATACAAAAGCCACAAAGCTGCCAAGTTTCGCCACGCAATAGACCTCTCCATAGTAAGCAAGAAACCTCAGCCAATCAGAAAACAGGACAAGCCATGCAGGCGTAAGGACGCAAATTGACCGTGGGGTCATGTGCAGTGTTAATTTGGGGAACCCTGTTCGGCGAGTGTGCTAGTTTGTAATGATTTTTGTTGTCACGACAAAGCGTGATTTTCGTGATTGTTGTACTTTATAGGGCTAGGTGCATGCCAGGGGACCGCAACAAGAGGCGAGCTGCCAGTGAAGCTGGGATTTTTTTTTTTTTTTTTCGCTGGAGAGCAGCCACAGCGACGCGAACGCGCGAACGGATTTGGACAAAGCGGCTGTTTGGCTTAAACAGAACGTAGACTAGCATTACTCCAGTGAGGCCTGAGCGGAAAGGAGACATTCAGTTTTTTTTTACTCCTGTCAGGTGTGTTACCTTGAGTGGTCTGTGCATGATAATTGTTGTTTCTAGAATGAAGCATTTTTAGGGGTGAGAATGATGCCTGAGGCTAATAGGGAATATACAGGCATTTTGAGATCTCGTCCTTTGGCCTTTTTTTTTTTTTTTTTTTTTCGTTGCCCCGTCTTTGATATCACCCTTATGTGGTGGAAAAGGGCGTTAAACTCCCAAACACCCACGCACCCACCCTCGCCATGTTACAAGAAGGTTGGCTGCACGTAGCATGCCGGCGTGCCCTGAGCGCCCGCCATTTTGTGACGTCACGTAGCGGTTCTCCATAGACAACGCAGGTCTGCAAGTGACAACTCTAACTAGTTTTAAATGTCGCAGACATGCATGCAACGTTTGAACGGGTCCGTGCTGCGCCGCAGAAAATGAGACACAAAAGAAACCAGCTTCCCCAAAAATTTGAACAAAATAGAAAAAAATAGTCTGTCAAATGCAGGCGACACTGGCACAAGCCTGCGGGAGAATCCAATTAATTTTGAATGCGTTTCGCTCGGAGTTTTTTTTTTTTTTTTTTGTCAGCAATGTGTTTGCAGCTGACTGCATATGACAGAGATGAAAGGAAGCCCGATTTAGATACTATAGGGTCTGTCTGTATGTACGTGTCAAGGTCTCCTAGTTCGTCATGTATTTTTTATGTGCAACGTGCAAACTGATGAAGTTAAAGGCGTGGCATTGTTGCGGAAGATACATCTTCGTGTAGGGGAGGTAAATTTCGAAAATGATTGCTAAAAGGGGGTGGGTGGGAGAGGGTGACGTTGGTGTGTGTATGTGTATGTGGGATGGGGGATGGACGGGGGGGGGGGGTGGAGGACGTGGGCTCTTGATTTCAAGTTGTTGTAGTTGTGGTGTTTGTGGTGGTGTTAGATGGTGACGGTGTGTGTGTGTGTGTGTGTGTGTGTGTGTGTGTGTGTGTGTGTGTGTGTGTGTGTGTGTGTGTGTGTGTGTGTGTGTGTGTGCGCGCGCGCGCGCACGCGTTTGTATGTTTTTGTGTGTTTCTGTCTCTATGTGTCTGTTTCTGTCTCTGTGTGTAAGAGACACAAAAACAGACAGACATAGACAGAGCGACAGAGACACTGGCAGACAGACACAGGCAGTGAGTCAGTGAGTTTTTCGGGCTGGAGAGCCGAACAAGCACTAAAGACTAATTCGCGGCTAAGACACTGGCAGACAGAGACAGGCAGCAACAGAGACTCAAATACAGACAGACAGAGAGACAGAGACAGACAGAGACACTGGCAGACAAAGACAGGCAGTTACAGAGACACAAACACAGACAGACAGAGATAGACAGAGAGACAGAGACACTGGCAGACAGACTGAGACAGGCAGTCACAGAGACTCAAACACAGACAGAGAGACAGAGACAGAGACATACAGAGAGACAGAAACACTGTCAGACAGAGACAGGCAGTAACAGAGACACAATCACAGACAGACAGAGAGACAGAGACAGACAGAGAGACAGAGACACTCGCAGACAGAGACAGGCAGTAACAAAGACACAGACAGTCAGAGAGACAGAGACACAGATAGCAGACGGAGACAGTGAGGCAGTAACAGAGATACAAATACACACAGACAGACAGAGACAGACCGGCAGATACACAGAGACACAGAAAGCAGACAGATTCGGACCGATAGATACGATTGAGGCAGACAGACAGAGACAGAGATAGAGATAGGCAAACAGACATACGGACAGAGATAGAGATAGACAGACAGACAGACAGAGATAGAGATAGACAAACAGACAGACCGTGGGGACAGAGACGGAGACAGACAGTTAGCAGCCCAGTCGGAAGAGACAGCGATGAGCCGGCCGCATTGCCCGAAAATCCTGCCCTAATTTGCCAATCAGATACCATCAGCATCGTCTTCAGGTCTGTAAACAAAATCCACTCCCTTTATCTCACGCCTGTCTTCCAGCCCCCACACACATTAACGCCAAACCTTTTCTTTTACTTAAGATGCCAAGGTCAAGGTTCACGCGCGCGTATTTGAGTTTGGAGCACCAGCTGCGCCCTCTGGAGCAAGAAAAGACAACCCAAATTTCCGCTGCCGGAAAGGGAGGCGATCGATACAAGACAAAAGCCAGCCCCACTCCTTTTCACGAATTAGTCGTGTCCACGCCACCATCTCCGCTGTGGAGTGCAGGGACAATTTGAACAGGCACCAAGCCACACAGGCTTCCTTATGGTAACGCCTAGTGCCAGTCATGGTTTGCTTGTCCCTCAAAAATGGTGCAAGAGTCGCTTCAGTCAACGCCGCCATTGTGTGGACGCTTTCAGTCTGTGAAATGGTCCAAATTTTCATCGAAATTACTCTGTTCTCATTATTTGTTCTGCTCAAATAGCATAATCGAAAAGAATAAGTTTTGGCGCTT
>JACVVK020000192.1:472500-505000 GCA_018292915.2 Batillaria attramentaria | reverse complement strand
GTGGTGGAAAAGCACGTTAAACTCCCGCACCCCCCCCCCCCCGCACCCCCCCTCCCCCGTACACCACCCCCCCTCTCTCTCTCTCTCTCTCCCGTTTGTTGATTTTTTTAAATTAGTATTGTATCTAAGGTTCTTTCTTAGCTGATCACTGTAATAGATTGCTCTATTGTTATATTTTGTGTTTTTGTGTTATTTTTTTTTTTTTGCGCGGATGATTTTATGGTTCTGTCTTTTAAGTGTTTTGTCATGATTTTCCTGTCATCCAAATGTCAGTACGTAATTAGCATGTAGCCCGTAGCTTATTCTCCAAAGTACAAACAATGGTTATAATATTGTCACCAGCGTACAAACGCAGAAGAAAAAGAAGAAAAAGTAACTAGCAATTTCTACCGTTGTTAAATACTCTCTCTCTCTCTCTCTCTCTCTCTCTCTCTCTCTCTCTCTCTCTCTCAGCCGCGAATTAGTCTTTGTGGCTTGCGCGGCTTTAAGCCCTAAACTCTCTCTCTCTCTCTCTCTCTCTCTCTCTCTCTCTCTCTCTCTCTCTCTCACACACACACACACACACACACACACACACACACACACACACACACACACACACACACACACACACACACACACACACACACACACACACGCGCGCGCGCGTGTTTCCATCTCATATCTCTCTGAATCCTAATACACTGTTCCAGCTAAGTAGCCGACAATCAATTTCACTTCTTACGAAGAACAAATATTCATCTTGTGTCTGTGTTGTCCATTTTCCACTCAATAAAGCCGGGCCGATTTATTTTCTCTGACACAACGTGCAAATCGTTGGCATTACGCATAAATTAGGGTATCTGCCTGTTGACAAATTTGCACCAGTTCAGCATCCCCACTGACACAGTGCGTGTCACAACGCATACATCTTTCTCCAGACGCACAGAGAGACAGACCGAGTCGCTGTCTATCATAGTCTCGTCCTGGGAACGAGATTGATGATGCTGTCAGAGGTGACGTCATGATCGCTTCACCGTCACAAAGTACGCCGTGCATCACAGGATGTGAGTGAGTTGTCGTCCGTGCCGTGTGACGTGTCACGCCAAACAAGGCCGCTAAAGCCGACACTGAGTGAATGCTAAGCTCCAAGGATTAGATCTCCACTCTTGGGGAAAGATGCATGTAATGAATGTAGCTTTCAAACGAACCTGGATAGGAGAAATCAGCTTCGGTCTATATAGCGCATAAGTTATAATTAAGCCGTTCTTTTGCACATCTTCGACCTTGTGATTCGGGACTCGCTTCCATCTGATACCAGGCACTCTCATCTCATCTGTACATTAAAATTTACTTTGAAGTTTTATCTTGTTATTTCAGACGTCACAACAGATATCCAGCAACACTGAAACCCCACCCCATCCTTCCCCAAACTGGCTTTTTGTTAAGCTTTGACAGATATCGAAGGACAGGCGCCATAGAAGTATTCAGCAGCAGGAGAAGGAGTAAGAGTATATGGCCTACATGTTTGCGAGAGACTGTATCGCCCACAGATCTTGAGCGATAAACGATAGTCATCATCATCATCACTAGCAGCGTATTCAGTCGTTTCAAATGCACAGTGGTTTATTTTTCCGTAAAAGACACCGGCGATACAAGAGCATGCGAACATGATAGATGACGTCATTGTTTTACCAAGACGTTCGAATAACGTAACCTACTACCTAGTTTGTCACTCGGCTTGAACAGGATCGACAGCGCTTGTCTGGCTGGTATCTTTGGACCTGTATACTGAGCTGGCGGTGAAAATGTCTTGTGTCGGGTGTTTTCAAACCCTTTCCTAACAGACAAAAGCGGGTTTAAACGTCTGCAATCTCAAAATCAAGCCGCAAACAGTGTTTTTGAAAGTTCGACTCCTGCGACTGTGCATAATACAGGCAATTCTGTCACAGTTTCAGAGTTTTCAGCGCTTCGGAGACCCTTATAAAACCAGAGTGTGAGTTTCCGGTGACTTCATTATGCTTTTGGTCACTGAGTGAACGAGACACATCGCTACAGTGTTTAGTGTTGTGAGCTGCACGAGAAGATTAGCCAGTCCGATCTTTCTCGCTCAATGTCGAAACGCAAACTGAGCTGTGAAACCAGGCTTCTCTTGGCTTTTATAGGAGTTTCAGGGACGCTGAAGACTCTGTAACTGTGACAGGATTGACTGTGCATTTTGCACAGTCGAATAGTTGTTTTAAAGCACACTATTCTTGGCTTTTTTTTATTGCAGGGGGAGCCGGGGTGGCCGAATGATAGAGCGTTGGACTCTCAATGCTCGGGTCGTGATTTCGAATCCCGCCGGCTGGGGCCAAATATTTGTGCTGGCCTTTTTTCTCGTTGCACCGTCTTTGATATCACCCTTATGTGGTGGAAAAGGACGTTAAACTCCCAAACACCCACCCACCCACCCTTTTAATTGCAGACCTTTAAACTTACTCATGTTGATTGAAATCCTACCTTAGGTCATCTCATTTTAGTTGCTCTGTTTATCTTACTATGTAACACGGGAAGAAAAAAAAAATGCCGTTACCCCGCAGATCAGTCAAACGGGCCGTAACCGACGCCGAAAACAACCCACACCACTAATTATCCCGCCTGATTACCCAGTGGTCAGCAGCCATGATGGCGGTTCCCCTCATCAGTTTCTTTGTCGTGGCCACCGCCGGCGGCACACGATCTGTCCGGTGGGCGGGCCAAGCGTCTTAACAATCGGTAATTTTCGGATCAGATCGGTAATTTTCGGATCACTATCGGCTAATCCTGGCATCCTGCAGCGCTCCGGCTTACAAGTAGCGGCGGAAACAGGCTGATCAGCGAGATGGTCAAGTCTACGGTTCAACGAAGGTCGTTTTGCCAGGCAAGGCAGGTAACACTGTAACACTTACAAGCACTGGATGTGTGTGGTCATGCAGGCTTAGGAAGTGTGATGGTTTGTTTACAGCTGTAAGAAGGGGGGGGGGGGGGGTGAGGGAGAAAGGAAGAGACTGTTTATGTGTTTGCCTTGTGTGACTGGTTCATTTTGGTTTCTTGCTGTATTTGAATGTTTGTTGCTGCTGATGCCCTGTCACAGTGTGTGTGTGTGTGTGTGTGTGTGTGGTTTGTTTGTTTGTTGGTTGGTTAGTTTGTTTTATTTTTCTTGTTGTTGTTTTGTTGGTTAGTTGTTTTTTGTTTGTTCGTTTGTTTGTTGCTGTGTTGTTTTGTTGGTCGTTTGTTTTTGTTTGTTCGTGTGTTGGTTTGTTTGTTGCTGCTGTTGTTTTGTTGTTGTTGTGAGTGGTGGGGGGGGGTGGTTGTTTGGGGTTTTTGTGTTAGTGGTTTTGGTTTGTTTGTTGTTGTTTTTGAGGGTGTTGTTGTTGTTGTTAGTGGTGGTGTTGTTTTTCTTGTTGTTTTGTTGTTGTTGTTGTTTTGTTTGTTTTTTGTTTTGGGTTTATTTTTTGGTTTTGTTGTTGTTGTTGTTGTTTTGGGGTTGTTTGTTTGTTTGTTTTTTTTTGGGGGGGGGAGGGGGGGGGCGAGGGGCGCCGGCGGCAGCGGTGGTGGTGGTGATGGTAGTAAACAGTATTTAAGCCTGAACATTAATGGATCTACACGAAAAACGACAGAACTGCTCAGACAGCCACCTACTGTTCAACACTACTGTCATGTCTCCAGGGACAATTTATGACCTTTTTCGGAGCAGAGTAATGTCAGTTGTCGTTTTCAACCAGACAAATTAATCACTGCACTACAAAAGCCGAGATTAACCTACGACTTAGAATGCTGTGAAATCCGATTCCAGCCTCGAGAGAACAAGTTCTAGTTTTCACCGTTACACGGTCGTCCCTCTTTGACAGCAATTTTGGTCTTTTTCCACGGGCAAGAATTAGAATTTTTTTTTGCAGTGACCCCCAAAACGGAACTAACCTTCCGAAACCCATAAAGTTTAAGCATCATTGGGCAATTGTCACAGACCATGGTACGCCTCTTGTTCGGAACTGACAGCTTTCACAATCAGCGGGCAAAGTGATGTACGGTTCGACCGCGCGAGCCCAAAGTTCCAACTGCGGGGGCCTTCTTCAAAACGATGAAAGCATCGGACGTGAAATCACCGGAGTGGAACGGCGGCGATGGTCACCAGAGCGTGGCAAAAAGTTAATGAGGTGTGAAGCGTGGGTCTTCAATCAAAGTCCGATCGCGTGGCATGATGTACCCGCGATGGTCTGTCCGACAGGACAATGGCGGGTGGCAAATATTTTGGTTCGCTCCGGCACTCACTTTGATACTAGACTAGTCCTGTTTTCATTGCCGTGTGTCCCGTAGAAGATCGCCGCAGAGATTGGCATAGATATCTGTTGGTAGTCATCTCCGGGGAACTTCAATGAAGTGAAAAAACCCCATAGTGTGCTAATGTTGGATGACACTGTGGGTTCTTCGTCGTTATCATTCAATTCAATTCAATTCAATTCAATTCAATTCAATTCAATTCAAGATACTTTATTGTCTGTCTGTTTAAGAAAGAATCTAAAACAGAAAATCTTCTTTGGCCTCACATGATGCTCTGTCACAGATAAGATAAAGTACGGTCATTAAAGATCTTGATATAAATTATAAACGTAAAATAGGGTTAAACGTTAAGATCAACAAACTTCACCAACAAGTTAAAACAAATAATCATAAATGCTGTCAAACTCTAAAACTGTTTACAAGAAAAATTAATCTCTCTGTCTCCCCCCCCCCCACACACACACACACACACAAACACGCATACTAAAGTGAACCGTTAACGCGTTCAACACAGTGATGGCAGATGGGGTGGGGTGGGGTGGGTGTTTGGGGGTTTAACGTCCTTTTCCACCACATACGGGTGATATCAAAGACGGGGCAACGATGAAAAAGGCAGCACAAATATTTGGCCCCAGCCGGGATACGAACTCACGACCCGAGCATTAGAAGTCCAACACTCTACCATTCGGCCACCCCGGCTCCCCGATGGCAGATGGGACAAACGACTTCTTGTACATGTTTTTACGTGCCAGTGAAACTTTAAAACGTCTGCCGGACGGAAGCGTCTGAAAGGCTGGACTGAGAGGGGAGTCACGGTCGTTGTATATCTGATTTGCTTTTCTAACATGGGCAGAATCACACAAAGATGACAGCTGTTTTTGATTTTGGCCTATCAGTTTACTAGCAGCGGTTACTACTCTACCAAGCTTTGTTTTCTGCTTTTCGGCAGACCGTAAACCAAGGATCTTTGATGGCCTGAACCGTATCACCTCTTTATTAATCCGCTCGAGTGACAGAACACCAGTCTGGAACGACAAGAAGATAGGCATGTGACGAGAGAGTGCAAACAAATAGATCAGCCTCCGATGTCATCTTCGTCTGAAGAATGTCAGCGGGCTCAAAGCGACGACTGCAGATTCAAAGAGGACCCAGAATGACTCGAAGCGACTCCTGGGGATCGGGTAATGGCCCCTGACAATCGGGTGGACAGATACCCGGAGAAACTCCCATCGTAAACTTTTAACTGTAGTGACATAGTGACAGTAGAGTGGGGCTCTTGGTTGCTAGTGACGGAGGGGGTGGGGGTGCGGGGCCTCCGGACAAGGGAGATAACTTCAGGTGAGAGATAATCTATTTAAGGGATGACAGTCTGGATGTCCGTGCTTTGAGTTGTGACTAGAAACTCTGTGTGTGTGTGTGTGTGTGTGTGTGTGTGTGTGTGTGTGTGTGTGTGTGTGTGTGTGTGTGTGTGTGCCGTGTGTGTGTGTGTGTGTGTGTGTAACACAAAGTCGATTTATTTTCCAAAGACGTTGGAGGTTTTCATACATACTTCAGACGTCCGCCCCACGCCACTCCCCCCCCCCCCCTGTGTGTGTGTGTGTGTGTGTGTGTGTGTGTGTGTGTGTGTGTGTGTGTGTGTGTGTGTGTGTGTGTGTGTGTGTGTGTACGAACATTACATTAAACTAACATTATTAACAGAAAATCTATTTATTTACCAGAAAGGTAGGAGGTTTGCGTACGTACTTCAGACGTCTGCTCTGACAACTCGCCAACCCCCCCCCCCCCCCCCACCTCTCTCTCTCTCTCTCTCCCTTTGTAGAACAAACTGCCCAGCATTATTCTGTCCTCTTTGCCCAAGAAACACGACTCATTCAACTTATCTTTCCATCTACGGTCGCAGCACTCCCGGACTATTAATACACTGCTGATAAAATAGATATGATACAATATAAATCATAATACACACAATATAGGAAACCTCATTGCATCGTCTTTCATTGCATTTCTGTCTGAGTTACGTCCTGTCTCCCTGCATTTTCTTTCGAACCACTAACACTACAGTATGAGCGAAATGTATGACAATTTGCTGTGAAAGGTTATCCTGTATATGTTCTGCTCAAATGTCTTACGAAGCTCTGGGCTAAAATTAACTCAATATGTCTAGCCTGCATCAGACATACCCGGTTAGGGAAATTTCCTGAAGAAAAGAACCGTCTGCAAGGCTGCTGCGGAAAGAAAATTCTATTGCTTTTATTTCTCGAGACGACGGAACCAAACCTTGAGGCGTTCTTGAAAAATCTCATGCATGTTTGAGTAGAGTCACCAAGGTGGACACACTCTCGGAAAAAAGGACTTATAAGTGCTTCTAAAATCCATGGCTCTTACGCCCTTTTTCCCAAAAGAGTAGACTTCTCGGGATCGTACGAGACCGACTGGACGAAAGAAGAAGACCAATTTCATCATCTGTCAATCCTACCGTCATGAAATTTGCCACTATTGGGTTATATTGACGAAAATCGATGATATTCCTATCTTCCATTCCACACACACGGGGGTAGCAATGACACAGCCAGACAGACGCCATTACTGTAGTGACGGGATAAGCCCCAGCAACTACTGGTCACGTTGGTAGCGACTGAAACGAGAGGGGGGGGGGGGAGAAACAAGACAGAGTGGGTGGGTGTGTGGGGGTTTAACGTCCTTTTCCACTACATTCGGGTGATATCAAAGACGGGGCAACGAGAAAAAGACCAAAATGCACAAATATTTGGCCCCAGCCGGGATTCGAACGCAGCACCCGAGCACTGGATGCCAAACGCTCTACCGCTCGGCTGTCCGCACCCCCCCCCCCCTTCACCTCCCTTTAGAAACAAGAACCTTGAACAGGGTATTGTGTAGTATTGTAACGGTTGCTGTGTCGATTTTCCGCCGTGTTCCTTTCTGCTCTCTGAAGGTTTTCACCGATTATATGTATTTGCATAGCAGGTACTGACAAGGTTGAAAGCTTCGTAGTCGTGTAACATGGTTATTAACACATTTCGTACCGCGCTCTAGTATCACACTTTATTATTATTATTATTTTCTTTTTTACTGCTCTTCGGTTTTGGCCCTGTATGCGAAAATCAGGTAAAATTAACAGTTCCTTGACGGCTCTTAGTGCAGCAAACATGAGTATAATCAAAGTGCAACACTCCCACTAAGCCAACTTTAAATCAATAAATTAATTATGATGTGTTTACTGAGGCCACTGGTGCACAGCCCCAAACTTACTTGGTAGGACATGAGTTAACAATCTGCGAACGTGAATCAGACCACCCAGTGAAGGGGGAGTTGGGGGGGGGGAGGGGGGGGGGGTTACGTCCTTTTCCGCTGCGTATGGGAGATATCAAAGACGGGGCAACGAGACAAAGACCAACACAAATACTTGGCCCCAGCCGGGATTCGAACTCAGGACCCGACCATTGAAAGACCAACGCTCTACCATTCGGATATCTCGGCTTCCCGAAGTTATACATGTAGTAAACGAGCAGTTTTTGTTTCTTAGTTGTTTTCTTCTTCTTTGCCTCCCAGCATACTTTTTCTTGGTGGATCGGACTCCAATCCAGGCCTGTTTCAGAACTTTAAAAAACACAACCTTGCATGATCGCCTACATCTTTTCTATCTACCTGTTTTATGATTGTACCCATCGTCCACTACATGGGACATCGCGAAACTTTATCTCATTGCGAGCCATTTTAGCATCTGGTGCTGGTATCTATACACTTTCCCAGGTATGTCCATCCTTTCGCCATCATACTTTTCTCCCTAGTACTGCCGGCGGAAGATTGGCCATTCACAGCAACGATGCAGGCGATGTTTGACAGGTCTTTAGTTCAGGCCTGCACTGCAGACACGTCTCGCCTTTGACCAGAGCTGACCCTTCGGTCAAACGATCTCAAAATGGTTGCCCGAAAGCGTGGAGACAGCGAAGTAAGCCCTCCGAGTATGCGAGGTTTTGTAGGAGGCCGTTTGATCAGCCACCCGTGGCGGTGTTTGTAGTCGCTGTCACGCTCTTCGCAGGAGACAAATTGGACAGGTATCTCTTTGCCTGTATCAGGGAGGGTGTGGGGGATATGCGAAGGGGTGAAAGCACTTTGTGGAGAAGAGGGATAAGGGAGGGGAAGGAGGAAAGGGAGGGTGGAGATGGGTCTCATATCAGTCTGCATACACGTCTGCATATTTGGCTTTGAGGTTGAATATCTGTGGAAAGTGCGGGCTTTAGCCGGTGAGATGTGACAAGTGATCGCAGAAGCCTCACAGGAAGAGCCTCACTACCAAAACCGGCTTGAACTGGTCGGTGTCAAGGTGGTACATTTGTCACCTTGTTGAAATTTGAACTGTGGTGCTGAAGTCATTTTTTGTATCGGAGACTGCTAAATGCAATGCAATATTTGTCGTCATGGGGTACACGTTAAGCTACAATGAGACAATATATCATAGTCAATCACCGTCGCATTGTACACACACACACACACACACACACACACACACACACACACACACACACACACCTGCTGTCATCTATCAGCGATATCTATCGTTGCCAAACCCCGCCAAACAGTCAGGCACCATAAACTGACGATATAAACACCCCCCCCCCCCCCCCCCCCCCCTCCGTCCCTATTATCACCGACAAGTATCTTCAGGCACCAAGACACTAAAAGCGTAAGGAAGACAAACACACCCAGTCGGCAGAGCGCTAAAAACTGTGTCAGCCGACATACCGCCCGCCGCCGTGTAATTCTGTGGATTACGGGGTAGGTATTAGGCAGCCAGTTTACACGCTACTGCTAATCGATAGCCAAGATCTTTTCTTTTCTTTTTTAAGAAGTATATATGTCGAATCTAGGCTTATGAAATTAGCTTTTGAATCTGACCCTGTAATGGTTCTAATGGGGGACACGAAGGCAGAACAGTTTCCTGTGCTCTCTCTCTCTCTCTCTCTCTCTCTCTTCAGAGAAGATCGACCGGTGACAACAAAAGTATGTTTTTCTGTTCATTTTGTCCGGGTGTCGAGGAAACAGAATCACATTTCATCCTCGTCTGCCCTAAGCACTCCAAGCTGAGAGAAAAGTACATTGCAAAGACGTACACCAGGTCACCGAACTCATTTTGCCTGGCTTTGTTGCTCTCCAGCGTTAATAGTGTTGTAATGTTGAATGTGGCAAAGTTTGTACATGAAGCATTTTTGTTGAGGAACGCTGCTTAGCAGTACATGTCGTCTTCCACGTGGCTCGTTTTTACAGAATATTACTATACATTTCTTGTCGCATGTTTAGTCAAACTTTGTTGGGCGGGCGCACATGTAGCCCTTGATATGGGCCAATGGCCTGATCAAATAAAAGTCGAGTCGAGTCGAGTCGAGTCGAGTCTCTCTCTCTCTCTCTCTCTCTCTCTGTCCCTCTGTGTGTGTGTGTGTGTGTGTGTGTGTGTGTGTGTGTGTGTGTGTGTGTGTGTGTGTGTGTTTTCATTTTCTGTTCGTCATTAATAGCCTGTGTTTTTTTTTTTTCTCGCTTAAGAGGCAGGTAATCTTTGTCAGAAGGAGGATGTGTGTGTGTGTGTGTGTGTGTGTGTGTGTGTGTGTGTGTGTGTGTGTGTGTGTGTGTGTGTGAAACTGAAACTGAACTCTGTCTCCTGTCCCAGGTCAACCCATTAGATACAAACTTAGTAGTCGTAGTAGCTGTGGTAGTAACAACAGCAGTAGTAGTAGTAGTAGTAGTAGTAACATCTGTGGTAGTAGCAGTAATAGTAGTCGTAGTAGCAGCAGCATCTGTCGTAGTAGTTGTCGTCGTCGTAGTAGTAGTACTAGTACTAGTAATAGTAGTAGTCATAGCAACCAGCATCTGCAGTAGTGGTAGTAAAAGTATTACTTACATGGACTTCACTGCCAGTCTTAAAGGTCTCCCTCACCTCCTCAGGACTGTGAAGACTGACAAAATACCCCCCCCCCCCCCTCCCTCCCTTACTCAGAAAGCCCAGCGTCTGCAAACTGCGCCCATAAGATCTGCGACAACCACCAGCGCCGCCTCGGTCAGTTGTTGACCGGCCCTAGCCCAGACAGCCCGACAGGCTTTGTGTCGTCTGAAGCACCACTCCCCAGAACACGGAGCGCACGTGCAGCTTGGAGGCTTCACCAAAACAAGCGGTCAAGTACCGGACCTGACCGCCTGTCCCATACTTCTGGGCCCCTGTTTTGGCGACAACTTCATCTTCTGAGGAAGAATCCTATTTGGTTTTTGTGGTAATTACTCGTATAAGAGTGCAGTGCTCTCACTCGTTTAATTTCGCAGAGCTCGTTTTGGGGGTGTTGGTTATCGGTTCCCATACCGGAGCGTGTGAGGGAATGTTTTATTATTATTATTTTTTATTTTTATTTATCTACCACTTTATTGCACCTTTCGGGAGGGGAGCCGGGGTGGTCGAATGGTAGAGCGTTGGACTTCTAATGCTCGGGTCGTGAGTTCGATCCCGGCTGGGGCCAAATATTTGTGCTGGCTTTTTCATCGTTGCTCCGTCTTTGATATCACCCTATGTGGTGGAAAAGGACATTAAACCCCAAACACTCACTCACTCACTCACGCACCTTTCGGGAAAATCGGGTTGCAGCGTCACTCACCTATCTATCCTGTTCTTTGGTTATTATTGTTTTATAATTATTTTCATTATTTTCCTGGGGGAGGACAGCCGGATAACCCGGAGAGAAACCCCCGATGAGCAGCTCGGTAGCCAGGAAAAACCGGTATCACATATCACAAGCTCGACCTGGGTTCGAACCCACGTTTCGCCGGCCGTGACAGCGGTGACGGCCGTTCACTAGCACAGCGGCAAAGTCCGACGCGCTACCTATTAGACCACCGCTCGGACTGCTGAAATTACTTACACAAAAGAAAATTACCGGATTCCTAGTCATGGTCTCCCCTCTCCTGTAATCGAGGGTCATGGGTGTGTCTTCCCCAAACTACCGGATTCCGTGAGCGTCATATGACAATATAATGTCATTGTAGTGTCTTCCATAAGTCTGAATTTCCTGATAGGTGTTTGTAAACTCTTGTGTCTTTTATACCCTTTTTCGTTTTGTCGTAAGTACTTGTAGGATACTGAAGGGCGCGTGGGCGTCGTATTGAAAATCTGTGTTATTGTAAAGTGTTGCGTCAGTCTGGTTTCCTGAGAGGTGCTTGTAAACTCTTGTGTCTTTTCGTATCTTCCCGGGCAATCAATACTTCTGTTTATTTTACTGACTGTCCTACAGTTAACGCCAGTAAGGCTGATGGGACAGAGATGCCTACTTTACAGCCTGCAGTGTGAGACAGAGCGAAGTACTACATGAATGTGTGTGATAGGAGCGATTGCCCTCAGCGGAAGGACAACTGTGAGAACCTGTGCAAAGGCGGTTTTATCTCCGGTCTCTGGGAAGTAAGGTACATGTGGTTGTGGTGTAACTTCTTTGATCAGTGGAACTATCTGTTTGCTTGTTTGCTTGCTTTGATTTTTGTTGTTGCTTGTGTGTGTGTGTGTGTGTGTGTGTGTGTGTGTGTGTGTGTGTGTGCGTGTGTGTGTGTTTCAGTGTGTGTGTGTGTGTGTGTGTGTGTGTGTGTGTGTGTGTGTGTGTGTTATCAGTGTGTGTGTGTGTGTGTGTGTGTGTGTGTGTGTTTCAGTGTGTGTGTGTGTGTGTGTGTGTGTGTGTGTGTGTGTGTGTGGTCTTGATTTTTTTATGTTTGGTTGGGTCTGTTGTTGTTGTTGTTGTTGTTTAAGGAAAGGATTTGAATTTCCAAACCACCCAAACCATCGGTTCCACTACAAAGTAACTGTTGTTGTTGTTGTTGTTGTTGTTGTTTTAATGTCAAACACAGCACCAACATGCCCGCGCCACTAATGGTATTTAACAGGGACTGGACACTACACCACATCAAACGCATCTGAATTTAGTGGTAACTTGAAATTACAGAGTGCGGTTGAGGCTGCGGCTGTACTGAAATGACTCGGGTGACTGAAGCATGCGTGGTGCAGGACACAGGGGTATCATGCCCCGTCAAGCTAATTGCTTCACACCACACGTGAGCCGACCTGCTGAAATTGCCACCACTGAACTGGGTGCCCCACTCCCCCTGATCCCCACCCCATGCGCCTCTTCCCCTCCCACCTCTTTCTAAAATTCTATCGCTCCCGACACTTGGTCTGCTCTCATTGAAACCAATCGCTCTCGTGAAGCAGGAAACCAGAAAAACCGCCGGAAGTAATTGCAGGGCGCGTTACTGCGCTTGCGCAAGACTCTGTAAGCCAATAGAAAGCGCCGTCACTGTGAGCCTTTTCTCGTTTGATTGGAAACTGAAAGGAGCGGAGCGCTCGGTACAAAGTAGCATTGTGACGACCGGTAAATGAGCCGCTAGTATTGGAAAAATCAAAGGCGGGCGATGGAACTGCATGTTGACTCAAGAGCACAATTTCCTTCCACCCACACTGACGCTGTCGTTACAGCACTCCCTCCAAGAACAAGAATTCATTGAGATCCTGCATCTCTACCATGTAGGACCGATAGTTTGCTGTACTGACTTTGAGGGTTTGCCGAATGGTAGAGCGTTGGACTTCTAATGCTCGGGTCGTGAGTTCGAATCCCGGCTGGGGCCAAATATTTGTGCTGGCTTTTTCATCGTTGCCCCGTCTTTGATATCACCCGTATGTGGTGGAAAAGGACGTTAAACCCCCAAACACCCACCCACCCTGTACTGACTTTGAGGGTTTGCCGAATGGTAGAGCGTTGGACTTATAATGCTCGGGTCGTGAGTTCGAATCCCGGCTGGGGCGAAATATTTGTGCTGGCCTTTTACTCGTTGCCCCGTCTTTGATATCACCCTTACGTGGTGGAATATGACGTTAAACTTCCAAACACTTGTGAGATGGGTCAAGGTCATTTAAAAGAGTATGTTTGTAAAGCTCATATCACTATCTATCGTCATGCCAAGTAAGGTGTTACAGCCCCCCCCCCCCCTCACCTCCCCCTCACACACACACACACACACATACACACACACATCACCCCCACTGCCCCCCCCCCCCCTCCACCAACAAGAGTTTGAGATCCTGCATCACTGACATGCAGTAATGTAACATTCACCTGCAAATCACCGAAACTAAACAACACCAAACACTAAACAGGCAATATCTACTGCATATCACAGACTTTACTTTCTCTATCTGTCCTTGGTGTTGTGTGTGATGCTGCTTAAATCCTCCACCTCCCCTCCGGACGACACCCCCCCCCCCCCCCCACTCCCCCGCCTGCTTTCCCGAATGCTAAACCAAAATATAAATGAATGACTAGACAAGATAGTGCAATGTCGTAAAATTATTACAAGTAAACCACTGGAACGCAAGATATCTACCGCACATTTCCTGTACATGTATACGTTTCTGGAAGTGTGATTATTCACAATTCCCGAACACTGTAAAGAAATAAATGTAAATAAATATCAGTGAAAGGGTCATTGTCCGAAACCGAAATAATTATCTATACCCATGCGCCACCTGTCCTTCCAGACATGCGCACTGTGACCCTTCGGGTGGCCACCGGGTGTGAAGTGCTGTCCCCCGACTGGCCGTGTAATGATAGGGAACGGGTGCTCGACGGGAGGGACCAGGGGTCTGAAAGGAGGGCCCAGCTGTGAAAGTAATTGGCGAGAAATGACTTCGCTCCTAGCTGTCAGTTCCTCCAGCTCTGTCCACCCCTCGTCTCTTGTCCCCAGACGGCGGCATCATTTCTTTTCCCGCTCGACTTGTGCCCAAGGTTCAGTGGTCAAGATGGCTTTTTGGGTTTTTGGGTTTTTTGTTTTTTGGGGTGTTTTTTTTTGCTGCTACTTCGATTTCAAAATTATTGAGACGGTTTCTCTTAGGTAAAGGCAATAATCTGACATACGAACATGCACACGTCTTTACACTTTTTTTTCTCCCTCACTACTTTATTGTTCCTTTGTGGTAATTCGGGCAACAAGTTCGGGAAAAGCGTCGCCGCAGTCCAGCGCCACCCACCCTACCATTGTATTTTTGTTTTTCAATTTTGCTGGTGGAGGAAGGCCGGATAACCGGAGAGAATCCCCCAATGAGCAGCCCGGTAGCCAGGAAAACCCGGTATCACATAATCATCACAAGGTCGACCTGGTCTCGAACCCACGCTGCGCCGTGACAGCGGTGACGGTCGCTCAGTAGCGTAGCGGCTAAGTCCGACGCACTACCTATTAGACCACCGCTCACCCCATCACTGACGTGTTAGTGAAATTAGTTAGTTAGTTATTTAGGGCTTAACGCCGCGCAGGCAACAAAGACTAATTCGCGGCTAAGTGTTAGTGAAAGCCGTTTTCTGGTTTAATAAACGTTCCCCTTTCCTTCTAGAGAAGAACCGATATCCGAGGCCGGAGTGTTTCCAGATCCTGTGCAACTCATCTCGGTTTGTGGGACCCGGGGTGGCCGAATGGTAGAGCGTTGGACTTCTAATGCTCGGGTCGTGAGTTCGAATCCCGGCTGGGGCCAAATATTTGTGCTGGCTTTTTCATCGTTGCCCCGTCTTTGATATCACCCGTATGTGGTGGAAAAGGACGTTAAACCCCCAAACACCCACCCACCACCTACCCGCATCTCGGTTTGCCTATGTGAAAGAAAACGCCACCACATCTGCACTGAAACGTCGTCTCTGTTCTGAGGAATAGGAAGAAAAGTGCGTCATCACTGTAGTTTAACACACACACACACACACACACACACACACACACACACACACACACACACACACACACATTAAAGCAGATTATTGTAAGCTGCCTTAAAGGTGAGTAATGTAAATTTGTCTGGGTGCCTAGATGCACACCTTAAAAAGCCCGGCTTTGTGCCGACTCAAGCAGCGTTGATTACATCTTGAGCGTCTCCACTGGCAGTACTGGGTGGGTGGGTAGGTGTCTGGGAGTTTAACGTCCTTTTCCACCGCGTAAGGGTGATATCAAAGACGGGACAGCGAGAAAAAGGCCAGCATAAATATGTGCCCCCCCCCCCCCCCCACCGGGATTCAAACTCACGACCCGAGCATTGAAAGTCCAACGCTTTACCATCCGGCTATCCCTGCTCCCCCTCCACTGGCAGTACTGCTGGCCGTTGGCATTAGTCAAGCGGGAAAACAAACCATGCGTCAGCCCGGCGGCTCGGCCGAACTTGCGATCAAAGTCGTTTTGTGTGGATATGTGATAGATTTGTCATTTGACACCTAGCCTACGTTTCCAAACAAAATTTGCCGGGTACTGAGTGGACGAAATGCTAGCGCTATCTTATTCAATCTGAATAGTGCGGTAATCTGTTGAAAATTATTTCACTGCTTGTGTCGAGGGGGCGAGAAATTCCTTCACGGGCCGTCAAGGTTTGGTCGCGTCTGGATTTTCTTAGCACCAAAACGAGACGAAAGGGTAATAACCGACGTCTACCGCTTCCGGTTGCGACGCCTTAATTTCGGTCTGTGCTGGTCAAAGAACACAAGAACGCGACGCCTCAAAATGCCTCTATATTTCCTATCAGCCTCGGGTATCATAGTCACCCTTAAAAATGCTTCAATCTAGAAACAAAAACTACCATGCACAGGCCATCCGGCCACTGAAGGGCGCGCACCTGACAGGAGTTTAAAAGTTTTTGAATGTCTCCTTTCCGCTCAGGCCGCACTGGAATAATGCACGTCTCCTGTCTGTTTAGACCAGAAAGCAAGTCAACTCAGATTACTCGCTTCACGTGCCCGACCTGTGCGCAAAAAGCCCCAGCTTCACCGGCAGCTTGCCTCTTGTTGCGGCCGCCTGCCATGCACCTTGCACTACAAACTACAAAAATCTCGAAAATCACGCTTTTTTCATGACAACACAAATCACAAACCAGTTTCGATCAGATATGCAGTCACAAAACTATCTTTCAAAACAAATCTGAAAACCCACCTCTTCACAGCCTTCAACCAATAACTGTTGCCACATCATCATCTGCTGGTCGTGTGTGTGTGTGTGTGTGTGTGTGTGTGTGTGTAAGCTAGGGGCAGCCCGTGTATGATGCTGCACATTATGTGTGTGTAGTTAAATGTATGTGTGGAGGCATGTTGCGTGTGTTTCTGGGTGAGAGAGTATGTGTTGATTGTGAGGCGCCCTGAGCTCCCGCGAGAGGGAGGGCGTCCCTTAAGTACCCATTTTATTATTATTTATTACTACAAACTGGCACACTAGCCAAACAGGGTTCTTCAAATAAACACCAAACATAACCCCACGTTCACTTTGGTCCTTACGCCTACTGCATCAAGCCAAAGACCACGTTTTATAGCGGATCTATAGTCTTTGACTGAGCTCCACAGATTCCAGTGAAAGATGAAAGAGCAGCGACTGATGTGTTCATTTCTAAATGAAACTTTACTTCCTGGTCGAAAAGGTCACGCGTAAGTGAAGCGTATATGAGACTCCAAACAGAACGCAATGAGACTCCAAACAGAACGCAATGAGACACCAAACAGAACGCAATGAGACACCAAACAGAACGCAATGAGACACCAAACAGAACGCAATGAGACTCCAAACAGAACGCAATGAGACTCCAAACAGAACGCAATGAGACACCAAACAGAACGCAATGAGACACCAAACAGAACGCAATGAGACACCAAACAGAACGCAATGAGACACCAAACAGAACGCAATGACGACACCAAACACGAACCATGAGACACCAAACAGAACGCAATGAGACCAAAAAGACCACCAAACAGAACGCAATGAGACACCAAACAGAACGCAATGAGACACCAAACAGAACGCAATGAGACACCAAACAGAACGCAATGAGACACCAAACAGAACGCAATGAGACACCAAACAGAACGCAATGAGACACCAAACAGAACGCAATGAGACACCAAACAGAACGCAATGAGACACCAAACAGAACGCAATGAGACACCAAACAGAACGCAATGAGAACCAAAAACAGAACGCAATGAGACACCAAACAGAACGCAATGAGACTCCAAACAGAACGCAATGAGACACCAAACAGAACGCAATGAGACACCAAACAGAACGCAATGAGACACCAAACAGAACGCAATGAGACTCCAAACAGAACGCAACGAGACAACCAAACAGAACGCAATGAGACACCAAACCGACGCAATGAGACACCAAACAGAACGCAATGAGACTCCAAACAGAACGCAATGAAGGACACCAAACAGAACGCAAGAGACACCAAACAGAACGCAATGAGACACCAAACAGAACGCAATGAGACACCAAACAGAACGCAATGAGACACCAAACAGAACGCAATGAGACACCAAACAGAACGCAATGAGACACCAAACAGAACGCAATGAGACTCCAAACAGAACGCAATGAGACACCAAACAGAACGCAATGAGACACCAAACAGAACGCTTCCACAAGACAGTTTATGCCCGGTGTACCCTGTAAAATGTTTAATTATGGCAAAATATTTCCATACATGGCTGACGGTGTTATGGCCTTCAAACACAATGGGGCGGTTTTAGTATGCAAGAGTGATTTTGTTTTGCTTTGTTTATGCATTCGCTAACCAACCAAATCGAGGTCAATGTTTCCTGGGTATGCATAATGAATATACAGACAGACAGACAAACGGGCACTGACACAGAATTTAAATAAGTGGATAAAATTAATAGAATATGTCCGGAGACCATGTGTAGACACCAGAGACATTGTCCTATCAAGTTACAATATCATGACTGCACAGTGGAACATTTTCAGTATATTTCAAGCTAGAGGAGATCGACAGCACTCGATTTTACCACGGGGAAATTAATCACCTCTGCTATCCGGGGGTGGCGGGGTAGGGAGGCACCAACTTTGCTGACTGACGTGTAAAGGGTGGGTGGGTGGGTGTTCGGGGTTTAACGTCCTTTAACTCAGTTCTTCTCGAGTGTCCTGAAACCAAGGCACCCCACCACATTTTTTTTTTTTTTTAAGTTTTCCTCAGACAGACCTAGTCAGGCAAATTTGGCACCCACCTACTAATACGTCACAGTCTCAACGCCTCTGATAAGCTCTCCGCGCACTGAGACTCCGAACAGAACGCTTTCACAAGACGGTTTATGCTCTGTGCACCCCGTACAAAATTGTCTTATCTCTTGAAATAGTATACCGCTCACTAGCGTAGATAAACTTCTTTCACAGAACATTTTGCCCAAGGTCTTGGGAGCTCCTCCCCGGGCGTTGCTGCAATTTTTCATCGCTAGTTTTAACAGCATGGTGTTACATCGCTTCGATCAAAGCATTTCTGCGTGTCGGCGAGATAGTCTGATAGCCCTTCTCGGTAGTTTTCACCGGCTTTTACTCGCGGGAGAGTGGGTCGCCTGCGTAGAAAGATGATTGTCTCAGAACATTTATGATCAGAATTGGACAGTTGAGTTAGAACTCTCCCCTCCCCTCCTCCCGTCCGTCTGTCATCCCCCCCCCTCTCTCTCTCTCTCATCCCCCCTCCCTCTTTCACTGTGTGTGTGTGTGTGTGTGTGTGTGTGTGTGTGTGTGTGTGTGTGTGTGCTTTCTAGAGCAGCAAGGACGAATTTTAAGACGGGCTTATGACCAAAGTTTTACCCTTGGAGAGCAAACTCTCTCTCTCTCTCTCACACTCTCTCTCTCTCTCTCTCTCTCTCTCTCTCTCTCTGTGCGCACACAAACGCTCACACATTTAAAACCACCCCATCCACCCTGAAAAGAAAATGGACAGCAAAACATCAAACAGCCTCAGGATCAATCAAACACAACCCAGACTCGGACCTTTTCAGGCTAGCGTCACGCTCCCTGCTCTATTTTCCGAGTGATAATTGCCGTAATTTTCGTCCGTAGACACGGTAGGCTGAGCAGGCCTGATGATATCACCCAACTCATTCTCTACACACGCACACGCTTTTGTCAACTTGTTTACTGTCCCTGCGGACAGGAGGATTAGTGAGTGCATGCGTACACATCTACTGCTACATTCATCGGTTTTGTTTCTTTCTTCTTCTTTTTTTCCATACTTTCTTCCTGCCTTTCTTCCTGCCTTTCTTTCTTTCTTTTCCTCGGTTTTTGTTGTTGTTGTTTGTTTCTCATTTTCCATAGTTTGTTTTGTTTTTTGCCTTTTTCAGGGTGGGGTGGAGGGGTGTTTGGGAGTTTAACGTCCTTTTCCACCACATACTTTTTTTTAAGACAGTAAGTTGTTTGGTTAGATGGTCGGTCAGATGGTCGTGACGATATAGCAAATTTGATAAAGAGGATAGGTATTGAGTGGCGCTGCACCGCTACGGCGCGCTTCCTCCAGGGGAAGCAGCCCGAATTTCAGTGCCAAAAGGGACAATAAAGTTGTAAGAACCCTGAACGTTGACCGGAACTACGCAAGGCAAACATGTCCAGTGCTTCCTGGACATGTTCCATGTGTGGCGACTTCAAGGTCTGCCCACACGCGCACTCTGTCTGCAGAGTTACAATCACAAGACAGACATACTCTACAAAAGCGGAGAACGACGCCCACCTAGGTTTCTGTTTGTGGTCGCAGCCCGTGCAAAACCTTGTCGTGCAGTCAGACGATTACCGCGACCTTTTTGTGGCAAGGATGACACCATCCAAATGCTATACAAGGGCATTCCGTCCACGCCTTGCGAACTGGCGAGGAGAAGAACTCGTAGCGTCACGCGATGTTTTGTTCCGTAAACGGGGTTATTATCGTGTTCGTACGAGTGCACAGGTTCGGTACATGGCTTGAGGGAACACCCAGTTACAAGTTATGTTGTCGTGGAGAAGAGGAGAGGCCGAAAACAAGTTTGATTTAGTTGGAGATAATTATCAACTGAAAGTGAAAGTTGTGGATGAAAATAATCAGTGCTTTTGTTGTAGTGATTACGAAATCAAATCGATATAGTAAAAAAATAAACAAATCTGCCTCACCGAGAAATGTCTGTACTCGTTTGTTGTTGTTGTTGTTTTTGTTGTTGTTGTTGTTGTTGGTGGTGGTGTTTATTTGTTTGTTTGTTATTTGAAGGGGTGGTTTTTTATGTGTGTGTTTTTGTTGTTGTTGTTGTTGTTGTTTTGTGTCTGGATGGAACTGGAAATGCTTTGCCCAGACGAAATACGCACCTGTCAAAACTTAAATTTTATTTTCTGCTAAACGTCTCCTAAATCTACACACACACACACACACACACACACACACACACACACACACACACAGAAGTGTCAGGCTCTCTACTCCAGCCAGTAAGAATGATAGACCGTTGGCAGGCTGTACAAGACGATAGTCCCCTTACTATAAATCCCTGGGCGTCGAACACACGCTGTCTACCGTCATCTGGACAAAAAACGTCTTACCCTTTACTGGATCTGAGAGGCACTTAATCCCTTTTTCCCCCAACTGGCGGTAGATTTTTTTTTCCGGAAGCAGCACAGCTAAGGACAAAATATGTTAGAACTTTGCAGAAAAAGACCTGCAAAATGGGGAACCTGTACCCATTGCCATTTCTGCACCTGCACGTCTTTGTCTAAGCCAAGTTCATTCAGACAGGAGACAAACAAACGAATTCCTGTTTATGGCGGGCTACAGGCAAGTTGGGCGTTTTTTTAAAAGGAGATTAATTTAATCAAGATGACAATTTTTCAAGATCGCATTTTGTTCTACATGTGACTCACACTTTCCCTGAGTTCTGAGGTGGGGCTTAATCGGACAAATCTACACCCGGGTAACCAGGCTGACAACATGGAGGCGTAGTACATGTATAATTACGAAGTGAGGACAGCCAATCGCAGCATTCGTATCGCTACACGTGACCAGTAATTTGAATTACAACGAGGTGTGATTGTATTAGGTCCTAGCAGGCATTTTGGACCAATCAGAGCTTGGTATTAGAATAGGTCGGACACTCTATCGGGCAATAGAGCTATGATAGGCCCATTTCTATCAAGGTGCACGGTCATCCATAATCCTCAAAAGACCCACATATTAATAATAATAATAATAATAATCGCATTAATATAGACGCTTTATCCCAAATATTCGGCTAAAAGTAAAAGCGCCGCGAGCTAAACCCAACACGCACGTTCACCTGAATCACACACATTCTCTCAGACACTTGGCATGAACATGCAACAATCAGATGTTGAAAAGGGCCAACTCAGCAATTTAAGTTCTGAAATTTTAAAACTGCTTTTATTTTCGAATTTTACGGGCTGAACATTTCTAAAGCAGAGGGGGAGGAAGCCGGAGTACCCGGAGAGATCCCCCGACGGTCGGCCCGAGTGAACGATGCCACATACGAGAAACAAAAATTCTTCGCCCCGAGTGGGACCCGAACCCCTGACCTCTCGCATTGACAAAGGCCCCGTTTACATTAGCTTAAAATACCACCCTGAGAGCGCCCTGTCGCGTTTACACTTGGACAAACCGCTCCGAAAGCGCACCGCTCTCAGACTACCTACAGTGGGTAGTCTGAGGGCGCTCTAGCTTAGGGCGCTTTCGTCACGTCACATGGGGCCCTGTGTCACCGTAGCAACAGGCCATTTTTGCAAATGGCGAAAGATCGTGGGTTTTTTTTTCGGCCAGGCATACAAAAACACGTGCTTTTTGGGCGCTGCCATCTTGAATATGTCACATTCCTCGAGAGCACGTGACATATCAGCTCCCCTTCCACGATTGTGTAATGTAAACGCCGTGGAGCGCTCTCAGCACGGTACGCTTTAGGGGCGCCCTCAGAGCGCTCTGTAATGTAAAAGGGGGCCAAAGTCTTAACCACTTGACCACCGACCGCCCCAATAAAGGGTTGGCGAAGTTCAGCAGGCAGGTAGCATGTTGCACGTGTCTGTTTGTTGTCCTGTGTGGGCGACACGACGCCAAACTACACGACACAGGCGACAGCAACACGGGATCCACGTCATGACACGGCGCGTGCTTGCATAGGGGGTCCCCGGTTTGTCCAGTTCAGTCAGCTATGAAGCGTCACATTGGGTAGCGTTCGAGATGAAATGTTCATCTGGAGTAATGGCCCGTCTTGTTTTTCTTCTTCTTCTGGGGGGAGCCGGGGTGGCCGAATGGTAGAGCGTTGGACTTCCAATGCTCTGGTCGTGAGTTCGTATCCCGGCTGAGGCCAAATATTTGTGCTGGCTTTTTCATCGTTGCCCCGTCTTTGATACCACCCGTATGTGGTGGAAAAAGACGTTAAACCCCCAAACAGCCACCCACCCTCTTCGTCTTCTGCGTTCGCTGTAGTTGACTCTGCCTCAGATGTTTAGGTTGGTGGTTTTGATGAAATCGGTTGTCTTTAGGCCGTGAGTTCCGTTTTGGTGCCCCAGAGTTCCTCTGATAACGTTGCTCCATTCGGCCAAAGCTGTGTCCTTGCTGCTTGGAAAAAGGGGGCAGGACCGCAGAATGTTCTCCGGGGTCTGAGGGGCTGTTTCGCATGGACAGTCTGGTGAATGTGACAGCCTAAGGTGGTACAGGTGGGCGCGCAGTCTGCAGTGTCCAGTACGTAAGCGGAAAATGATTGTTGGTGACGCTGGAGCTGTGGCATCGTGTCGCCAGGTTGGGGAGTGCGTTGGGCCGTTCAGATTGTGAGTAACGGTTCCAAAACTGAGGAATCTACGATTACTTTCAATGCTTTGGGTGAGCGGTGGTCGAATAGGTAGCGCGTCGGACACACACGAAGACGGTCAAGACTGCCAAATGTGGGAGAGCGGTGGTATAGTAGGTAGCATGTCGGACTTTGCGGCTGCGCCACTGAATGGCCGTCACCACTGTCACGGCGATGAAGCGTGGGTTCGAGCCCAGGTCGAGTTTGTGATGTGTGATACCGGGTTTTCCTGGCGGGGGGGGGGGGGGGGGGGGGGGAAGCAGCCCGAATTTCCCGTTATACCATTTTCCAATTCGCTGTTGAAAATGTAAAACATATTGACTAAACATCTCACCCAACCGTGCCCAACTGTAACTCTGTTCTCTCCCTCTCTGTCTCCCCGTACCGGCCCTTGTCACTGCTGGGGGTACACGCAGCTCTATGATTGGGTTTCGTTCGTGACAAGATAATGACGAGAAGGTCTGTCCGCCAGGCCCTTTGGACAATCGGCCGATTGTCTCCCTTTGGGAAGGCTCTCTAAATGAGTGAGGCGCGCGGTACAACACCCTGAGGCTACGCGTACCAGAGATGCAAATTTGGAGGAAAACGCTATATATTCATCTTACACATAACGTTGCAGATGACACCCTAGAAATGCTTTAAAATTCACCCAAAAAAATGACAAAAACCAGGCAGCCATAGACTCATGTGTAGAATAAATTTAAACAAATTCCAATGTTCTGTGTTTTGGCAATGTTAGCAGCGACCACATACCCCCTCATTCCACGGTCGTCTGCTGGCTCCTGTGCCAGCAGCGCATGAATACAAACAGTCCACAAGCCAGCCTCATTTCCCCCTAATTTTACTATTACCTGGCATGAAACTTGTTTCCAAAGCCAACAAAAGCGCCAGATTGCCATTTTTTACTCTGCGCACAAATTTTAAAAGGGGCAAAGATTTTCTACTATATTTAGCCGAGTTGCTATTACATGACAGGGAAGCTAATTCTGCTCTGTAGCCTGAACCGTGGGCTTGACACAGTCATAACAATTATTAGTGTCACCCACTCCGATTTGGCGGGGGGTAAAAATGCAGCACATATTTGATGAATGCTTGAAAAGCCAGTGAACTGTCGTCCTAGACACGTTTTCGGGCGCCGGTTTGATTCCGCGCATTTCATCGTTGTGTGTATCGACAGAAGTATCGGTGTTACACGTGTAGGTTTCGAAGGTGACCTTTCAGTCAGTCAGTCAGTCAGTCAGTCAGTCAAGAATTTTAGTCAGGACCCCCCAAGGGGCATTGTATATTAATTACACCATCCATAATAAACGTTCGCCATAAGGAGGAGAAAGAATATACACACATACTTAAACTAGACAATGAGAAATACAAAACAAAACAAAGCGACACACACACACACACACACACACACACACACACACACACACACACACACATACCGGGTAACAATCTACCACAACAAAAATCCATGGGGAAAATTTTGCAATAGAAATGGGATGGAAAAATGAACCATAAACCAAAACAAAACAAAACAGAAACTTAAACCACAAAAAACATGAAGCAAAGAAACTAGTAGTGCGTCTCTCTCTCTCTCTCTCTCTCTCTCTCTCTCTCTCTCTCTCTCTCTCTCTCTCTCTCTCTCTCTCCCCTACATGTATTGACATAATTGGTATGTTCATCACGCTTTTTAAATGATCCTGTCTTATTAGAGTGTAGTTTCATTTCCTATGGTTTTATTGCTATTTTGCTTTTTTTCCTGTTGCATTACATGTGTGTGTATGTGTGTGTGTGTGTGTGTGTGTGTGTGTGTGTGTGTGTGTGTGTGTGTGTGTGTGTGTGTGTGTTTCTATTTAGATAGATACTACTAGAAATAGCAACGGCAGGTATGAAAATTGACTGTTTCACGTTAACTACCTCTACCGTTGAAAAATAAAGCTTTCTTGACTCTCTCTCTCCCTCTCTCTCCCCCCCTCTCTCTCTCTCTCTCTCTCTCTCTCTCTCTTAACTAAGTTCTTTTTCAATAACTGTAATAAAGTGTTTCAGTTTCGAGAAAGGGAGCTAACTTTCGGAACTTTCATATCGTAGTTGATGAAATTACCACATCTCGCACCCCACACGAGTATCGAACGTTCTTGAGTCTTTTTTGGTTTGGGCCCTGTATGCAAGAATCAGACAAAATTTACGGTCCCAAGACGGCTGTTCCTGAAGCAAACATGAGTATAATCAAAATACAACACTCCCACTGGGCCAGGCTAAACTCCACGCAGACGTGAATTAAATAAAACCCTTTTTTAAAAGTGAGGCCACTGGTACACAGGCCCTAACTTACTTGATCTGAATTGAGTTAAAGGAATTAACCGGCAGGCTGGCAGTTGTTTTTGTTGTTAATATGTGATTGTTTTTGTCTTCGTTTTGTTTTAGATTTGTGTGTGTGTGTGTGTGTGTGTGTGTGTGTGTGTGTGTGTGTGTGTGTGTGTTGTTTGTTTCTTGTTTTGTTTTACGAGGGGAGCCGGGGTGGCCGAATGGTAGAGCGTTGGACTTCTAATGCTCGGGTCGTGAGTTCGTATCCCGGCTGGGACCAAATATTTGTGCTGGCTTTTACATCGTTTCCCCATCTTTGATATCACCCGTATGTGGTGGAAAAGGACGTTAAACCTTCAAACACCCCTCCACCCACCCTTTTGTTTTTCGTTTGTTTTTGGTTGCGTTGTTGTTTGCTTGTATTTGTTGTTGTAGTTTGTTTGGTTGTTCCTTTGTTCTGTTTTTGGTTTGTTGTTGTTGTTGTTGTTGTTGGGGGTGCGTGTTTTTTTTTTTTTGGTGTGTTTTGTGTGTGTCTGGGTATGTGGGGAGGGGGGGGAGTTGAAACAGAGAATTGTTAAGTACAGGTAACGCTATGAGAGCTTCATATTCATCGAACATTGAACTTGTTTAATAAAATTCCTACAAGATATATCACACGCATTCTCCAACACACTGGACGTGAGCACATTATGACCATGTGTTGCGAAGGGCCAGCTCAGCAATTTAAGTTTCGGAATTTAGAGTTGTATTTATATTTTTAACTTGTGGGTTGAGCATTTCCAAAGCAGAGGGTGAGGAAGCCGGAGTACCCGGCCATAACTTCCGATGCTCGACCCATGCCACGTATGACAGAGAAAAATCCCCCAAGTGGGACTCGAACCTGACCTCTCGCACTGGTAGCGAAGTTTTAACCACTAGACCACCTACCACCCCGGATGGCTGAGGGTGATCTCCCTTGAAGTTGTCCCTTCTCCGACAGCAAAACTCATTTCTTGGCCAGAAATCTAAACGCCTGTGTTTTGACTGACAAACTGTCTTAGACTTCATGATCAAAGACAGAATAACGCAAGCAGTCCTTGCACATATTTCTCATCCACTTTTCCAGCGGATACAATTTTCGTCCAATTTCCGTGTAGTCTCCGTAGTGACTGACAGTGCGTCTTGCGCAAGAGATTACCGCTGAGTTTCCAAGCCAAACAGACAACGTGTTTTCCTAACTCTTGTGAAACAACAGTGATGGTATTACAGGTTGGAGGAAGTCTGGGGCCAGTCTGCAGCGGAAGTTTCTGTCTCCACAAGTCCAGCCCATCCATTTGTTCCGTTCACTGGTCGATCTCTACCCATGGGTAAGCAGAGTGTACAGGCGGGTATAACGGGTCCAGCCCATCCATTTGTTCCGTTCACTGATCGATCTCTACCCATGGGTAAGCAGAGTGTACGGCCGGGTAGAACACCTGCACATTACAGAAGATGCACTATTTAATGGAGCGAGGTGTGAACACGCTGCAAGCGTAAGGACACAAATCGCGCAAATCGCGCGTGGAGTCAAGTGCAAACTGTAAAATTATGCTGGTTAAAGCTACTGCCTTTCTGCAGAGAACTTTTTCTACGGCGCTGGAGTGGGATACCATATTAGGTGAACGGAGAATAAGACCACCACACCCCATTAAGTATTGTACAATTAGGGCAGCCGTCGGTACCGAAGCATCAAATGTAAGGGAGGGGGAGGGGGGTGGGAGTTTAACATCCTTTTCCACCACATAGGGTGATACCAAAGACGGGGCAACGATGAAAAAGCCAGCACAAATATTTGGCCCCAGCCGGGATACGAACTCACGACCCGAGCACTGGAAGTTCAACGCTCTACCATTCGGCCCATCTAATGTAAGAACGTACAACCTTTTCATAAGAACTGTTTCACAATGTTATCCGTTGGACAGTAACGTACAAGCAACCAACCCAACCCACTTTCCATGCCCCCCCCCCCTCCCCCCTTTTCCCGAACCCAGCGGTACAGCGTTGGATTTCAGTGCTCGAGTCGTGAGTTCAAATCCTGGCTGTTACCAAATATTTGTGCGACGTTTTCCCGTTGACCCGTGTTTGAGATCACATTTATGTGGTGGAAAAGGACGTTAAACACTCAGCCCCCCCCCCCTCCCCCTCAACACCCAACATTTCTCTCCTTCCCCAATCCCCTCCCTCCCCAAAGATCAGCCAAGACTTGATAACAACCCGGAAAGTCTTGTAATAAACCCACAGTCCCGATTAGCTTGCCGTGTGAAGTACTCAACTTGATTTTAGTGCCATCACATGATGCGACCAACATCTCCACAGGGACACATAGTCTGCCTGAGATACTGAAGGTCTCGGTGCCAAGTCAACCCCAAACCACTCACTGTCTGACAACACCCAGACTGATACTGAGAGCAGACTAGACTGATCCGCAAACACGACCACGAAACAACAGCTTCAAAGAAACACAAGAACTTAAGCCTTCTCCATTAGGAATTAGCTCGGTCCATCAGCTCTCTCTCTCTCTCTCTCTCTCTCTCACGGATGTGTATACGTACATGTTTATGCGTATGCTTCCCCGTGTGTGTGTGTGTGTGTGTGTGTGTGTGTGTGTGTGTGTGTGTGTGTGTGTGTGTGTGTGTGTGTGCGGTCTGAGTTTTTTTTTTTTTTTTTAAATAGATGTATTCCGTCGGGCAGCACTTGAAGCTGCTTGCGCGGGGATGACAAGGCGTATCATCATCCTCATCATCATCATTATTCTTATTAACTTGTCCCAAGGTCTACAAGTTTTTCCTTGTCGTTAGGTTTAATTTGGATACATTGTTATCACCACGTACCGAGCGATTTGTACAATGGTTCCTCCGTCCACTTCCTCCATGAAGCTTTGAGAAATGACGCTACTTACTGATCACAGCAATTGTCCAGACAAATGTACGTTACAACAAAACCTAAACGCCACCTTGGGATACTCGGGGCTCCAGCCGGCGGAGACGTTGTCTAACAAAAGAAACATAGGGTTGCATACAGTCCCACGAGACAGGACTCTCCAGACGACCCGGAAAATGATCTTTGTCTAGATCGTCAAGGCAGACGGACATTTAAAGATCCAAGCTCCCAACAAAAAGCTTTCCGAAGTGTGAAAAAAAATACAGAGTCGACCGTGCAAGCACAGTCAACTCTGTCACAGCTGCAGAGTACCGTGCAAGCACAGTCAACTCTGTCACAGCTGCAGAGTTTTCAGCGCTTCGGGGACCCTTATAAAACCAGTGCACGAGTTGGCCGTGACATTATTTGGCTTTTGGTCAGTGAGCGAGACACATCGCTTCAGTGTCCAGCGCCGGGGTGTTGAGTGCTGCACGATCTTTCTCGCTCAGTGTCAAAACGCAAAATGAGCTGTGAATCAGGCTGCCCTTGGGTTTTACTGGCGTTTCAGGGACGCTGAAAACTCTGCAACTGTGACAGAGTTGACTGTGCTTGCACGGTCGACTCTGTAAAAAGTTTTCACACTTCGGAAAGCTTTTTGTTGGGAGCTTAGATCTTTAAGAAGGGGTCTGGTGTTTGTAGGATTAGCGTTCCTTTCCAACAAACATACAAGGTGATATCAAGGACGGGGTAGCGAAGGAAAAAGTCAGCATAATACTTTGGCTCCCGTCCAGGAGACGTGAAAGACCAATCTATCAAAAACAGCGGAAAGCTAAATTATGAAAACGATTGTGAGTTTCGTTGGCGTGGTCCTGAACAGTCAAGGGAACCGGGATAGCCGAATGGTAGAGCGTTGGATTTTTAATGCTCGGGTCGTGAGTTCGAATCTCGGCTAGGGTTTAATATTATTTTGTGCTGGTCGTTTTCTCGTTGCCCCGTCTTCGATATCACCTATATATACGTAGTGGAAAAGACATCAAATTCTCAAACACCCACCCACCCTCAACATTCAAATTTCTCGCAAAATACTGAACTCAAGCCGATGGCTGATGTTTCAAAATGAGTGGACGGGTTTTCACGTGCCTTCTGTGGCAATTAATTTCAATGTTAGCGTCAAACAAACGAACAAAAATTAATGAACAACCTACAACAGAAACTTAAACTTAATTTAAAGCAAAGCGAGACGTACGATCTCTCATTCTTTTCAATGTCAAGTTCGATGTCAAGGTCAATGTCAAAGTCAAGGTCAAGGTCAAGAGATAGTCGCCTCAATGACACAAAGATACATTTCTAATATCATCTGGAAAAGGGCGTAAGCCCCGTGGACTAAATAGAAACTTAGACCCTTCTTCACTGATGGCGCTAGATTTTAACCCTAGACTCACGAGCGCCTCACATAAAATATCCGGCACAGACACAAAACCCCGTTCTCGTGTTCGAGAAATTAATCAGAGAACACAAGAGAACGAGAGGCAGAGACTCAGAAATGCGTGTATATATAACTGACGGTATTGAGACAGACAAAGGGAAGGGTGCGTGATCAAACTAACCAATCTGCCGCTAGGTCTAGCCGGGCCTTGATTATTTTGCCTCGGACATCGGACTGGACAAATCCGCTGCTGAAAGCTGTCCACGGGAATCCCTTGAGAACATCCGCGAATGGACGTTCGTAAGGCCAGGGTGGAGAAGCTTTGATAGTGGTCAACCGATGGACCAATTGAATTTGTCTCATCAGTAAGGATGCGCGGTAGTGCTTTCTTATGACATCGGGTTAGTGTGGATGATTCGGATGCTCTCCTAGGATCGGTTAGCATGATGACCTAACAGACGGGTGGGTGGGTGGGTGTATGGGAGTTTAACGTCCTTCTCCACCAAGTATGGGTGATATCAAAGACGGGGCAACGAGAAAAAGGCCAGCAAAAGAAAAGAAAAATATGTGGCCCCCATCCGGGATTGGAACTCACGACCCGAGCATTAAGAGTCCATCGCTCTACCATTCGGCTACCCCGGCTTCCCCTAATCAGTATAAGGATGTGGGGCAGCATGCTCTTAAGAGTTAGTGTGGATGATTCGGATGCTTTCCAAGGATGGGTTAACATGATGACCTAACTCACAGGCACACAGCTCGCTTCGACTGTGACGTCACCACCATCTAGTCACAGCCACAGTTGACGGAAACTTAACGGAAAAGCGTCAGTATTGTATTGTATTGTATTGTATTGTATTGTATTGTATTCCTGTCGTAAGTAATGAGACTTTAATGATAAACCGGCACACAACAGGAAAGGCGCGTTCCTTTTCCATGTCTTTGGCCAGTTGCTGTACTATGCACCATACCAGTAATGTTTATGTTCTCAATGTTTGTGTATGTGTGCGAGAAATGTGTAGTGAGGGCGATTTTGATTATAATATATGTACATATTGACATAGCCGCCCGTGGTCATATAATTTTGATTGTATCATGGCTTTAAAAGCCCCTTGGGTTCAGAGCCGGTAAGAAAAATCTTCTTGGAAATCTTCGTGGAAAATCTTCTTGGCAACACAGATATCTAATCTGAACTCTGTTAGCAGTTCGCTAAAGATCTACAACTAAACCGGCGATAATCACAGTAGGCTCACGTTTCCCGGGAACTACTTTGCGGATGTGATCAGTTGACGTAGTGCTTCGGTTCCAGTACGGTTGTTTCGCGCGTTTCGCTCGAGGGAGAGGTTTTAGCCGCTTACGAGTCACCAACACGATCGCAGTGCACGGATGCGGATCGACCTACTTGCGCCTAGTGATTATCAACCATTATCACCGCAATCGTCTCAGATGCTGTACTGTGACCCAAGTGACTGAATCTGATGCACGGGTTCAGCACACTGGATGAACAATTCTCTACACGCTGTAGTATTACATAGGTTTTTTTTTTTTTTTTTTTTAAGTATCTTTCTATTATTGAATGCGGGGAGCCGGGGTGGTCGAATGGTAGAGCGTTGGACTTCTAGTTCTCGGGTCTTGAGTTCGTATCCCGGCTGGGGCCAAATATTTGTGCTGGCTTTTTCATCGTTGCCCCGTCTTTAATATCACCCGTATGTGGTGGAAAAGGACGTTAAGCGCCCAAACACCCACCCACCCCCATATTATTGAATGCTCAGCGGGCTGTAAGAGAAATATCCTCTTAAGGACAATAAACATGTGTTGTGTTGTGTTGTGTTGTGTTGTGTTGTGTTGTGGTGTGGTGTGGTGTGGTGTGTTGTGTTGTGTTGTGGTGTGGTGTGGTGTGGTGTGGTGTGTTGTGGTGTGGTGTGCTGTGGTGTGGTGTGCTGTGTTGTAGCATAGTGTGTTGTGTTGTGTTGTAGTGTGGTGTGGTGTGGTGTGCTGTGGTGTGCTGTGCTGTGCTGTGCTGTGCTGTGTTGTAGCATAGTGTATTGTGTTGTGTTGTGTTGTGTTGTAGTGTAATGTTGTGTTGTGTTGTTGTGTTGTGTTGTGTTGTAGCATAGTGTGTGTTGTGTTGTAGTGTAATGTTGTGTT
This sequence comes from Batillaria attramentaria, assembly GCA_018292915.2. Classification (NCBI taxonomy): domain Eukaryota; kingdom Metazoa; phylum Mollusca; class Gastropoda; family Batillariidae; genus Batillaria; species Batillaria attramentaria. Next base: position 473,302 of record JACVVK020000192.1, on the reverse strand, counting down.
GTGGTGTGGTGTGGTGTGGTGTGGTGTGGTGTGGTGTGGTGTGGTGTGATGTGGTGTGTCGTGTCGTGTCGTGTTGTGTTGTGTTGTGTTGTGTTGAGTTGTGGTGTGGTGTGTTGTGGTATTGTATTGTATTGTATTGTATTGTATTGTATTGTATTGTATTGTATTGTATTCCTGTCGTAAGTAATGAGACTTTAATGATAAACCGGCACACAACAGGAAAGGCGCGTTCCTGCACTGATGCTGACCGTCCAACATGAGCTTCTGCTTTTTCACCCTCCCAATATCCCTTCCCCCCCCCTCCCCCCCCCCCCCCCTCCGCAATGCACCGCATCCTTCTTCCCCTACGGGACGGAACTTGAAGTAATCAGCTTAACGGGACGATCGACAATTATCTCCCGAGTGTCAACATCTCACGCCCAAATCTCCTAATTATTGTAAATCTCGCGAGACTTCGTGGTGTACGTCACGTGCAAGGGAGCTTACTCTCGGACTCATGGGACGATTGGTATTGGTCTCGCACGCTAAACTGACCAGCAGAGTGAGTTTCAATTTGATCAAGGTAAATCTTTCAGGCTGAAGGAATCGACAGACCAAAATTCGTGAATCTGTCTATCTCCAAAATCTCCAATCAGACTTAAACAGTGTTTACGACTCAGGAATGGGAATCCAGTCTGGAAGGTAATGGTGGTTATTCTGGATGCTGTAAAACTGGGGACCGTGTGTTCTTTTCATTAATTTGTTCCTACGGGATCAGACTTGGAGGCAATAGAAGACTATTTGAAAGGTTTTGGAGTGTCTG